>JABCKG010007577.1:19234-84859 GCA_018851835.1 Hypsizygus ulmarius | reverse complement strand
TGCAAGTGATAGATAATGGATAATTGAGTTGATGCAAGCAATTGTATAGTGCCAGTGGTGGGGGAGAATGGTAAACATTGAACGTCGAACTTCGGTCTACATCATGTTGTGCACCCTGCCGCCGGTAATCAAACCCACGGCCGTGCGAACGACTTGTCCTCATTTTAAAAGTCTGCGCTCAGCGTCTCACCTCCCACAAAGATACTTTAAATACTTGACTCAATTCGCCCACAGGCCTCATGTATCGCTTTTCTTTCTGAAAGCCAAAGAAAGCTATCCCAAGCAAATCACAATACCATGAATGCCCCGGATCATAAGTACTCTCCGTCAAAACTGGCGTGCAGAGCAGTGTCGCGGCTTGTCGCGGTCAACTTCGAAATGGCTCCCATCATTCCCGCTGAATACCCCATAGCCCACAGATATTCAACAGCCAATGACAGGACCTTTTCAGACATCATTCCATGATCGTACGTTCGGCCATGTTCTTCCCAATGAAAATTTGACCATCCAAACAAGTGCCCCTTGTGGAACCACCGCGCCATTTGAGCTGCGACCCTCGTCCACGCGCGCACGAGTTTACAGTATTGGAAACCCCCTTGTAAAAGTTCATGCCTCGCATGGGCTCTGCGCTTTATCCGATCCTCCATAGCCGCGTCAACAACACTTTTGAAATGCGACGGTGAACCCGGAATCCTTGCGTGATGCTTGGTAGACTTACGATCACATGGACATCGAAGACACTTTCTCAGAACCACCACGCAACTTGACTATCTGTCCACTGCCGGATCATTCCGCGTTATCCACCAACCTCTAGATTCCAGAACGCCCATAGTCAACGTAAAATTGAAGGTCTGACCTGTCTCATTGAGAACGGGCCTGCCCCAGCTAGGCCCCTCGGAAAATCACCTTGTGGAACCTCCTTGTTCACGCGTCATCAGGTAGGATCCGTTGTCGGTAATGAACCGCCACCGTCTACATAAAACCAACCGCGCTATTGCAAGCTTCGACGCTGCCATGTTGGACACAATTAATCCAAGTCTAATACGGGAATATTGTCCGGTCGTCCGCACACCGTCTTCACGCTCTCCATCCGTATCTCTATGGCGTGACTCCCATCGCCTTGTATTTCCCGAAGAACCACCTGGTCCATACGGGTACGATTTGTTGATCTCGACAAACCTACTGCATCATCACACCGTTTTTACCGCCCTCGTTCTCGTGGGGAATAGTTTAACACTTTGCCTCAATACAGCGGATCGCGGCTGTCTGTTCTCATGCACCAATCTGATGGTGTGGGCTCGCTGACGTACCCTTGAGGAGGATTCGGACCGTCGAAGTTCGCATTGTACTCGCACCACTAACTGTCACGAAAGTGGGATACGGGGACTCGCAGGACACCAACGCCACCGTCCAAGAAATGCTTTTCTAAATGCGCTTTCAGACGAATTAATTCCCCATTTATCTTCACGGCTCTCGGTACCTATCTGTCCAAGCAAAAGTGAGGCAGAAATTATCCCATTCCAGGTATTCTTTGTTTCCCAGCAAATGCTGGAGATGGCACCATTCATTGGACTTCTTGGCCCTCGCTTTCTCCACCCTCTAATCTCGAATCTTTATCTTTCTACGCACGTTCACGGGTGTTTCTTTCTGTTCGGACGCAAATCTGATGTGGCTTTTCTCTCCAACCTTAAATCGACATGAAAGATTCCACGGAACACCCAGATGACGACGTTTACGTCCAAACCGGGCGTCAGTCTTCGACAGGAGAGGCGGGCCGGCTCTGGTATCTTTCGAGCACCCTTGTCCTTGATGATTCTGATCAAATCTCTTTCCTTGTGCCTCCATCTTTTTCCCTCCTGATAGTATACTCCGCCCACGAATCACACCGCGGGAATTATACGCACACTCCCAAATTAACCTCGGACCTGCAAATGAAAAACGCAGTGGCCTTCAATTAAGCATGACTGTCCTTCTCGTTCGCCCAAGTCTTCATTTCATTGCTGGTAGGGCCAGGTGGCTGAGGTGCCGCGGAGGTCGTAATATCGAAGTTACTTACATGCATCGGACCGAGCCCCACGTTCTCGATCGTCTCACTCCTTCTACGAGCGGCCTCGTAAACAAACCTCCTGCACACATGCACCCGCGACCAGCAATCTCAAGCATGACACTCGATACAGATGAACTCAGAACTCACTCGAAGCGCAGTGGCATTTCTGGGGGTTCCTCGACCGGCGGATTAAGCGATGGCCCGTGGCCCCGTAGAAGGGTACCTGCTCGGCTTTTGCCACTGCTACTAACTAGATATGATACATCTTTGAACCGGCGTGCGTGCTATTTTGTGAAAGACGCGTTCACAGGGCCTTGGAGATCCATACGATTGGAATCACGGAAACGCTATTGAACGGATAACCTTCCAGGTTTGAAGCGTATCTTGCAGGTTATCAGAAACTTTGTCGGGCGTGAGGCTTGAAGGAAACTCCTGGAGAACTCGCGCCTCATGAAGAAATAGTTGTGTGGATTTTTGGAGTCTGCGCCGTACGCACATGAGTCATAGAAACGGTATCTAGCACATCTAGCACCGAGGCAAGCGTGGATATTTGGAATACATTAACGGGAGGTCCTCTCGAGAGTTTCCGTACCTATTTTTGTCGCGTATGGAATTCATCCAGCTCCCAAGCACCCCCACGTTTTATAACCAGCGAAACGCAACGAGATTTGGACTTTGGAGGAAATTGTACTCGTACAGGACTTTGCCAAACCCGGCAATCACCGACCCATCCAGCCCTAAGGAAATACAAATAAATACTCGATCCCAAATCGGGAACGGGATCTTGCTCACTCCATCCACGACCAGCAGCTCTCCGCAGATGTATTGGCTAGCAGCACTCGCAAGGAACACCACCGGTCCTGCGAAATCCTTGGGTTCTCCCCAACGGCCAGCCGGTATCCTTTCCGAGATTTGTCGAAGACGCACTGGATCAGCAAGGAGCCGCTCGTTCCTGAATAATCCAAATTGGCAGCGTCAGAAACGCGAAGAAAAACGCGAGAAATGAAGAAGCGATGGTAAAAGGAAAAATCTCTTGAGCCACAGGCTTCGAGAAAGTACGGTGGTCGGAAGGACGAGAGAGAGGGGAATTGGGAGATAGAGAATGGACGGCTCAAGAGTCCAAAAGGAGGCTGAACTAGGTGGAGTCTATTTACATTTCGGTCGCGATGTATCCAGGGCATACCGCGTTGACTTGGACATTGTGTTGACTCCATTCATTGCTGAGAGCCTTGGTGAGCTGGCCAAGCGCGCCTTTCGCCGAAGCATAAGCTGGAACGGTGAGGCCACCCTGGAAGGTGAGAAGAGAGCAGAAGTTGATGATCTTCCCGCGGCGGAGCGGAACCATGTGCCGACCGGCTGCTTGGGAGAGCAGCCATACCGATTTCAGATTCACGTTAAAGACCTGGAAGGACCAGAACCGTTAGTGTAAGGTGAGTGCAGAGCTTATTAGGCCTCAAATGGCGATGATGCTGAGGATACGTACATCGTCCCAATCATTCTCGGAGAAATCAAGACTCGGTGATCTCCGTTGGATTCCAGCGCAATTGACGAGGATGTGTATCTGACCTTGCATTACGTCGAGGGCTTTCTGGAAGACCTGCTTTACAGCCTGAAGATCACCTAAATCGCAATAGATAACCTCGGCCGAGCCTCCGAGCGCACGGATCGCGTTCAAGGTTTCGAGATTGGGTTGTGTGCCGTCTGCAGTATTACGTTGTACGAGGCAAATGGAGGCACCAGCCTCGGCGAGCGCTACGGCACACGCAGCACCGATACCTGAACAATTGTGAGCTCGCTAAATAGAAACTTACGGCTCGGATGGATATGCAAAATGTATTATTGAAGACGTGCTCCGGGCGATCAACGATTTTCCGGGGGCATTCGTATCTCGCAAAATGGGGTACAGATTGGGATCAAGACAAGGGCGTACCTCGCGTCGCGCCAGTAATGAGTACATTTTGGCCTACGAGAGAAAACAACTGAGGAGCTGGGACTGACGGTGAGGGGTCCATGGAGAGAATTTGGGACGTCGGAGTAGGTCGTTAGATGTTAGATGAAACGGACCGAGAAATGTAGAGCCTTAAATGTTCTTTGAATTGATAGGGGCGTGGCGAGCGACGCAGACATCTTTCCCCGCATCGGTAAACCGCACCGAACATCCGCAGTCAATATGGATCTATTTGGAACTGAAAAACGGCAAAAGAGAAAAAGGAAGGGAGCTGGGAAGTGGTTTATTCCAAGAACAAGGTGATGGAAAAGATTTTTGGACAGACAGATCTTGGCCAAAAGGAGGTGCAGGGTCTGTCCAAATTTGTCGAGCAAGCGGGGTCACGCGCAGAGTGAGAAGTTCTCCGGCTCGTCGGTCCGTGCCCGATCTCCTGTCTCATACCACACACGACACCAAAATCCAATCCTCCGTTTAAAAGCAAGAATGCTTCCAGTTTCCATCCATTTCCAATCCCAATCTCGTCCTCCCTATCATGTCGCCCATTGCTCTTCCCTCTCACAACGTTGCTGTCCTCTACGGTGCAAAGGATCTTCGTGTCGAGGAACGCTCCGTCTGGCCCCCTTCAGTAAACCAGGCTCAGGTCGCTATTGTCTCCACTGGTCTCTGCGGTAGTGATTGTGAGTCGTATATCAATAATATTGCACTTTCACCACTCACATGCACTCATAGTGCACTACTACATGCACGGGCGGAATGGTGACTTCGCACTCCAAGCACCTCTCGTTCTCGGCCACGAAGCAGCGGGCATCGTCACCGCTGTCGGCCCTGGTGTCAAAAATCTCGTACCCGGCCAACGAGTCGCTATCGAGGCAGGTATTATGTGTCGCAACTGTGACTACTGCAAGAAAGGACGATACAACCTGTGCAAAGGCATGCGGTTCTGCAGCAGCGCCGCCGTGTTTCCCCATGCGGACGGTACGCTACAAGGTCGTATGAACCACCCCGCCCACGTTCTCCACCCGTAAGTATCTCACTTGTTATAGTCATCCAGACGTTAAACGCGGTTCTATCTCTATATACAGTCTCCCCGACCACTGCAGCTTCGAGCAAGCCGCCCTCGCCGAGCCTCTTTCCGTTCTCATCCATGCTTCACGGCGAGCCAACCTCACCGCTGGCCAAACCGTCCTTGTTTATGGCGTGGGCGCCATCGGCCTTCTTGCGTGCGCCGTCGCAAAGTCTGTAGGTGCTGCCCGCGTCGTGGCAATTGACATAAACCAAACGCGGTTAGACTTTGCACGGAAGAACGGCTTCGCATCCCAAACATTCTGTCTTCCACCCACCGACAAAGCTAAAACCGCCGACGAACAGTTACGGCGGGCAAAAGAGAATGCCCATATCGCATTGGCGAAGTTTGGGGCGACCGCCGGGTTTGATGTCGTGTTCGAGTGTACTGGTGCAGAGCCAGTCATTCAGATGTCAGTACATGTGAGTCTTTTCATTCAAACCTTCCTTCCGCTTATCTAGTCACTAATACCGCACTCCCTTGTTTAGACCGCCATGTCCGGTGGAAAGGTCATGCTCATTGGCATGGGAACACGCAATGTCATGCTTCCCCTCTCTAGTGCTGCTCTGCGCGAGGTTGATATCCATGGTTCGTTCCGATACGCGAACACCTACCCCGCGGCACTCGAGCTCCTCTCTTCGGGGAAACTAAAAGCCGTTGAAAAGCTCATCACGCATCGCTTCCCACTCAAGGATATCAAGCGCGCCTTTGATCTTCTGACCCGGGGACAGGATGAGGAAGGCAACATGGTTCTCAAAGTAATGATTGAGTCCTCATGAGTCGTGAACAAACTCGATGCAAGCCATCTTGCGCCATTTGTTTATCTCTTGATTATCTTCCGCGGTTGCATCTAATTTAACATTCGATACCCCAGTCTCCCCCCCGCTATCGTTTTTGATAAAACATTCTCATACTTCCCTTCATTCGCTTTTAGAACTGGACATTCACATTTCCTTGCTGCAATCTGCAACACTGTACTAGTATCGTTACCCGCCGACATCGCATCTGTTATTTTTTCCACGGGCCACTGTATTTTTACTTCAATCCAAGAAGCGCATTATCTCTCCGAATCGATCTCTCATCCCACGCCCAGAGTACGAGTACGAAGATATGGCCCGTACTTACCGCCAGTGGCGTTCATCTCGTCAATATCACCTGCCAGAGTCCTGTGGGTGCAGGAGTTCGCATCCTATCTCTCTAATTTGCTGCACTGCGTATTTGAAGAGAGCTTCAAATAATTGGAGGGCAAGATATTGGTCACGATCGTCGCAGCTTAAACGGGCGTAATCGCTTGATAAGTCCTGAGCGCCAGGGCTGAGCGAAACTGAGCCTGAAGCTACGTATAACTGCGTAAGCGAAATGGAGAGTTAACCAGACTTAAGTAAGGGACTGTAAGGGCGGCGGGACCGGTGATTAAATGGAGATTCATGCAGGGTGGCTTTACGCGTCTACTTCGTCTCCAGAACCAACCGAATTCAACTGAATGAACGTACACCAGTTCCAGTATACAACCAATGCGACCCTGTTCCCTTCTTCAGGGATGGGTGGGTTTTCCTGTTTTTCCGTTGTGAATCATGCCGACACGAATTCCAACGCCGGAATAAGGTGTCGTAACGCGTCGTATTTGCACGGGAGGACCGTAATGCTGGGCACGAATTAATGCCATTGGACAAGACAAAAGGTCTCAATCATAATTATGTCAAGGAGTATTGCGATCTACGCGAGATCCCGCGAAGAACAGCCACCCCCAACAAAAAAAGAAGCGGAAACACCCAGGGCACTGAGATATAATTTGTATTGTGTATTGTTAACGAAACTTTGATCTCGCGAGCTCACGCCGGGTCCCCCCTACGTTAATTGTGGACGTATGTGACTGTATGTGTATTCTGGGGGATCCACTCGCCAGGGTCTTGAACGAATCAGAAGGACGATCAGCGGACTCGGGAGAAAGGAGAATCTTGGACGTGAAACCAACGATAGATGGATAAATACATATATTAGATACGCGTCGGCGGTTTTTATCCATTGCAATTATGGTCTGAAGGTTCTTTTTCTCGCTGCTGGTTGGGTGGGATGGAAATATGGGTGCAGAAATTATGTCAGAAATTTCTGTGTGCCTTATACTAGTTAAGGTCAACGGTTCTTTACGAATATTCTACAATTTGGCCACTTACAAGTGCAATATATACCCTTATAAGGAAATGCCTGCCTTATACAGATGTAGTTGCCTACAGAAATTTTCCACTAATGACATCCCTGTTCCTCACGCGCTTACCTGCACTGACAATACCGCGTAGCCCCGAACGACCCAAACTGTTTGAAAGGGTTGTGGGCACATATGTAACACCGTATACACAGCTCATCCCTAAAATCCACGTCACCTATGTAAAGCGAAAGGCCGTTAAGCGCGGAAATTGGAGGGACGAACGGCTTCGCCAGGGAGCGTAACCAGAATAATAGGAACTGTCATCGTTCCCTGGTATGGTGTATCGTATAGAAGAGAAGACAACAATCGTGTCGTGCCCCAGATTCAGAACAACAACATTATAATCTTGGTCCGTGATGCCCAAGATTCGAACCCTATGTAATTGTCCGTGAATCTTCCCGTCAGAAGAAAGCACAAATAACGAAATGCATCAACGTTTAAGGTTTAAGTTTAGGCAAACACTTTGCGCGCTACGGTCTCCCAGATTGCGACAGGGTTGTTCACGCTGTGCGGGAGAAGAAAAGGACCAGGAGTCAGCATTGCGGGAGAATACTTGCACGAGACCATAAAAGGAGGCTTACAGGTCCTTTGTGACCGGAAGGTTGAGGTCAGCTGGGTGGTCTTGCCATTCTATGTAGAACGCGAATGAGTCAGGACACGATACTAATAAACAACAGGCTAAGAGCATGTAGCTGTCGCAGCGACTCTGGGCTAGGCACCACGATGACCTGCGCAACAGTGATGGCAGCAACGAGGGAAGAAAGGCACAATTACCTTCAGGTTGCGTAGGGTCAGTGATTCCGAAGCCCAGTCTCCAAGTGATACCCTGAACGCCATTGACCAACCTACAAAAAGAAAGACAGACCCAGGCATCGAAATGTCAGCGCTTCAGCAGATATGACCAGGGCAGATGGAAGCGATATCAAAAGGGGATATAGAAGGCCCGGATTTAGCCGGAGGGGAGGGAGGGGGAACAAGCGAGACGACTGTGTCCTGGCGTGAATGTGGGAAAAGGATAACGATGGACGCAAGCATATTTGAAGAGGAAAAAGATAGAAGGGAAAGGACGCACAAATCAGGTGGGGCGAGGGTATGGTTTTTGAGATGGGAGGTCTATGGTCATGGGATGATGAGGATGTTAGTTCCCGACGTGTATACAACACGAGAAGCCTAGATTGGATATGCTTGCCTTGATTTCTGTATCAATCGTCGAGAAGTCAGTGGACTGGCCGCCAACGATTCCGCAATATTGTTGGCTGGAGTCTTTCTTTCCGCCAAATACAACCGTCTTGACACCTTCGTGCTTAGACATGGTGATCTAAAAGACCCGGAATGAGGTCAGTCGAGATCCCAGACATATACCCAAATCTAGTCTAAACATACACTGAACAAGGAGCAGGAGCTCGCACATCTACAATTCGAAGGAACACAGGGATGCATCCGTCAGTTTCAATAGATACGAGCAGTATTCAGGAAGACTGAGCATACCTGCCGTTAGACACAATCACGACTTTCTTAGGGTCGAACAGTCCAGTCGCCGGGCCCTCAGACGGGAACCCGGATGGCTGACATTCCTGTCCCAGCCTACGAACGAACGAACGAAATGAGACACGCAAAGCGGCAGTATCCGTACTGCACCCTTACCTTTGGCTGAACGCGTCACGCCGTCCATTGATGATCTTCCTAACAGGGGGCTGCAGCCAATCGTCATCGGCCGAGAACTGCTGGTTGTTTCTGTCATTCCACTGGAGTGGGTTGTATAGCAACTGGACGTCAGGATCGAGGCCGGCGCTGATGATCTGTTTAACAATCAGCTGGGCGAGGGGACCGTTCCGGGCTTCGGTATCCAATCCAGCCTGGGGAACCGTCGTAGATTTCGGGCCTATGATCTATAGGATGGGAAGGATGATAAGCGGAGGTGGCAATTGCGATAAGGGGGTATCACGTACGATCCGGTGAAGCCACTGAAGTTGGGAAGGGAAGGTGAGCCACGATCCGGGGAAACAATCGTAGTGGGAAAATATACTAACATGGGCAGCGCAGATGAAACCTCCACCATTGTTGGTCTGTTATACATGGATGAAACCGTCCGTCAGCTATTTGAAAGGCGTGAGTGCGCATCGCGTAACGCACCACATCGACCACCAGCTGAGTAGCTCCTTGGGCCTTCAAGGAGACCAGACCCTCAAGGAAGCTGCTAAGGAATGCAAAATAGTTATTGTCCGAGAAACTACCGAGGGCTAGGACTCCAGTCTTTCCGTCTTCAAGTAGGTAGAATTGGGCCGCGGCACGGCTACCAGGAACAGCAGGCAGACTGGGGACGAGGGTGGGAGGGAGCACGACGTCAGACAGCGGGGAATTGTCGAGGATGACGTCAACCGGGTGTTTCCTTTCCGTCTGGGCAGAAATGGGGGTTTGTTGTTGGAATTTTGCGACGGGCCTATCTTCAGGGTCAACAGAGGCAGTGGAGAAGTCATATATGTCCTCTCCATTGGTGCCGGGAACAGCTCGACAATTGTTTGCGAGATAAGACGCAGTGTCTGTGAAAGGCTTAATGGCGGTTCCAATTCGGGAACGGTAGGGTAGCTGCGAAGCAGGTTAAGCTTGGAGTGTAAGTTGAAGTAGAATTGAGGCATACGGTGACAGTCTCGGGGAGGATATGGCCTACCCTCTGGATAAACAGAGTGGCTTGGTCGCTGAGGGGGAGCGCCTGTTGAGCGAAGTTACCCAGGATATACGTCCAGCCTGCAGCAGCGGCTTGATAGCTGGAGAAAAATCTGCCCAATAACATGCGTTCATACGCTCAGGAAATATCGCAAGAAAGAACCGTGGACGTACCCGTTTTGACGCGTAGCGAACGCCTGGTAACTGCCAGCTATTTGCGCGTTCGCATTAACAGCGTCGAAAGGTGGTCTACCATCAATCAGCAAGACTTTGGCGCCAGAAAGCTGGTCCGAGCAATTTCGTGTTATGTGGTTTTAAAAGTAGTATCGACAGAAAACCACTCACGGACTCGAGTTTTCCCTTCAAAGTGAAAGGAAGGGAGTCTTGCCAGAACTGAATCTGGTCTGGGAATTCTGCAGAAGCTACGGTGAATGCCTCAGGTGCGATGTGAACATTTTGAGAGCCATCTGGCTCCGTAATGAGTGAAAGAGGAATTGGCAAGTAGTTCACAAAGGCCGCTATTATAGCCGAAGTCAATTGCCAGTGTAGCCTCTTTGATAACAAAACGTACAGTCCTGCAAGTGGCGTTTATCAATACATATTTTCGTGCTGGATACCAAGAGGAGTGACCCACAAAGCAGCGATTGATCCACACACAGTGGCCATCATTCACCCGCTTCAATGTGCGAGATACGTCAATGTGTAGATCGTAGTCCGATTTGTAGCTTTGTCTCTTGATCCTTGCAAGGCTAGCTAATAGGTCTTCATGGACGTCCGCAGTGAATGGCGGAGGGGCCCTGATCTGGTAGTTGGTCGATGTATGAAAGGCCAAAGTTTTGGCCACCACGTCTATAATCTACGACATAGCAATACAGTTGAATCATTATCATTAGAAGAGAGACATGCACTAACTCACGTTGGCTTTGCGCGTCGAGTCTACCTTGATGGACGAATAGCACGCTCGCACATCCTTGGGAGCCACCCACTTTTTACCTGCAATAGCAGCGCAAGCATCGGGAGCCCTACCGTCCAAAGCAGCCGCTCCAACGAGACTCAGGCAAGCCAAAGCCGCAAAGACCTTGGGGGAAAACACCATGCTGGGTAACTGAGCTAGCAGGACGGCTAACAAAAGTTAAGAAGGGATGGTGAGGATATTCGCGTTCTTCTCCCACTTTAAGTAATGGAGTCCACATGCAACGAGTTCGTATCATCTCACATCAGCGGCCGTAATTGAGGGGGTACGCATGAGTAACAGCCTTTGTCATGTGGGTATCAGGAAGACAGCGACAACCCTGGGACGTTCAGTAGATACAGGAAGGCCAGGGAAGGCCTCGGTGATGCGCTACATGATCGTCCGCACATTCCCGTTTGATCAGCCTCCCGAAACAGCACGCGGCGCGCAGAAAAGGTAAGGACCACGCGTCGTGGAGCTTCCCAAGTCGATGAGTTTGATGAAGATTCATGGATACGCCACGAAAATGCCTCAAGGTTGAGAAAAAAGCGCGTCGATCAGCTGTTTCGCAGAGTTCAACATCGTAGTCGAGGTCAGGAGACTCATCGGCGTTAGGCTTGGCAGCGTGGAACATATCTCGCCAAGCACAACGAAATCACCCACGACCCCTCCATCGTACCACGAGTCTCGCAAATCCGAATCTTTACTTTCGGGTTAGAGCAAGGCCATGGTACCCGAATATCTCGCGCTCATAGCCGCACCGATGGTAAATCAGTCAGACCTGCCGTTCAGGATCCTAGTCCGGAAGCACGGCGCGACATTGGCGTACACTCAGATGCTCATTCCGGACAGACTTCTGAATGATCAACAGTACCTTGAGCACCATGTGCGCGATCTGAGCCTCGGGAATGAATTCAGGCATCCTGTTGTGGTGCAATTGTGCGGCGATAATGTCGAGACCATCGTTCAGGCCGGCCGAAAACTGCAAATTCACTGCGATGGCGTTGGTGTGTCGATGTCATTACCTAGTTCAAACATACTGCGAGCTAAATGAGTTGCAAAGTACCATAGATCTTAATCTCGGATGCCCTCTGGAAGCTGCAAAGGAGGGCCATTACGGCGCTTACCTTCTAAGTCAAAAAGATTGGCCACTGGTGCAAGACATCGGTGCGTACATCTTTTTCAATCGCAGACGCTTGAAAAACGTATCGTTAAACCGAATATACAGTTTCCGGAATGTCGCATTCCTTCACCGTTCCTGTCTCCACCAAAATACGTCTTTGCCAGCCAGCTGAGAAAACTGTCGAGTTCGCACAACGACTCGAAGCACACGGCGCGTCATGGGTGACTCTTCATGCGCGAACGGTCTCATCCCGGCGTCGACGGCAAGGCGCCGCAGACCTCAGCGAAACTAAGCGCCTCAAGAAAGCACTGCGCGTTCCAGTAATCAGTAACGGGAATGTGCGCGTCTGGGACGATATCCAGGATAATCTTGATTGCACTGGGGCGGATGGTGTGATGGTGGGCGAGACGCTCTTGGGCAATCCATGGTTTGTCTGACTGTCTTTATTCTCTGTTTTCGGGTTTTATGACCCGCCGTATTTCCCCCTCAACAGCATCTTCTCTTCGAAAATTGTGCCGGACCCCGTTGACATATGTTTGGAGTACCTAGAAATATGTTGCCAATACCCTGATACCGCCTCAATTCCCATTATTCAAACGCACCTCCGGCACTTCATCGAGTTCCAATGGTCAGTACTCTCTTCTTCATTCTCTACACCTTCTCAAGCTCAAACACGAGGATTCATCTCTACCTAATCACCGTCACCGGGACTTTCCAATCCCTAACGCAAATTAATCCTTGTCATTCCTTCCCTACTTCTTTTGTTTGTCCCACCTTCCCACCTTCCCAAAATCCATCTGCTACCGTTTCTAAAGTGGCCGACGACCATGGTTCCCAAAACTCCGGGCCGCACTGAGTGCAACGAAGACGATGGATGAAATGCATCGGCTTCTGAGAACACGCGTCGAGCGGTGGCGTGGGCTCCCTCCGCGAATCCAGGATGTCGACGAGGACTTCGCCGACGCCACCAATAACGTACTTGATCCACGAGAAGGCGGCCAAGAAAGCGAACGGGGAGGTAGAGCTGACGATGATGAAATGGATCTAACGCTCATGCTGGGGTAAGCTCGCAGCTCACGGCATACTCGCAAGCGCCAGCGCCAGCATCAGCAATACACTAGCATGGAGTGTCTGTCTGTCCTCTAGCATCTCAAGCTCGCAATTCGTGTCCGTAGTTGGGAACTCTGTCCCGGAACTTAGAATATCACCCAACCTCCCGTCAAAAATCCGGCGCGCATTTCCGTAGCACTGTGCACTCGTGTTTCTTTGCATGGCCCATAAGTCGGCACATATCTTCCGATGGTCCTGGTTCCTCTGCACACGATCTAGGGGTGTGATCTATGGAATGGGGGTGGGGTTTATTTAATAAAGTAATCTCGATTCTGGGGTAGCGATCTGCTAAAGGAGCATAATTTATTGCCGGTGTGCGTACCCGTTTCCGTACATGTGTTGTGCGTTAAATAGCAGTGTAGGATACGGAACATTGTATCTTTCTAGAAGACTGGATATGAGGTGTGCTCGGTCCGGATCCGAATCGATGAAAGCTTGGGGGGCTTCGACGTTTGAGCTACATGGTAGGAACCTCAAGGACTTACAAGAAGGAACCTCGATGACTTTGACGCTCGCCAGTCCCATCATCTTTAACTTGCACTCGATGACTGATGAGAATGTAGTCGTCTGGTACAAGTTGCCCGGTACGAATATATTTAGGAATAATAGTATTCGTAGGCCTCTAAAGATTCATCCGAAAAACGAAACGCGAAAATAAAAAAATGAAGCACTTTGATCCATTCTATAGTCAGCCTGACTTTTCTCATCACAGCGTCTCAACATTCTACATCGTCAAAACATCCACGCGCCTCAACTTTCCATTTTCCCCTCTCTATCCAACAAAAAAAAATCAGCATCCCACATCCACACCGACATCCACATAGATTTAAAAAAAAAAAACCCACCTTCAACAACAGCAGCCGACACTCATCCATCATAACATCCGTGACTTCAAACGCCTCCTCACTCACCACCTCCACATATGGCAAATAGCTCATGATATCCGTCCTAAATACACCTTTCACCAACGTCAGTGACGGCTCAGCCACCACTCGTGCACCATGCCACGGCACACCAAGCCGTTCGTGGTAGTACACCTGCGCCCTATGACGCTCAATGAAACTTTGTTTTCCTTTGTTGTCTGTGGGGGAAGGAGGAAGCGCGGCTTCAAGCGCTTGTTCTTCCTGCAGCCGCTGGGAAACGGCGTAGGGGTTGTAATCGCGGAGGCGGAGGTGCCGCCGGGGAATGGGAGGGTCGACATTGTTGTCTGGTGTAGTGGGAGCGGGAGTGGCGGGGGAGGGAGAAGAGTGCCCATTAGTTGAGGGAGGAGTCACTGTGGCGGTAGTCTGATCATTGATGGTGGACGCGCTGGCAGCAGAGGCGCCAGCGTCCCCAGTCACGATGACCAGTTCACCGTCCTCAGTCAGACCCACCATCTCCCCCCCAGCACTCTGCCCCTCCCCCTCCCCCCGCTCCCCCTCTCCTCCTTCCTCCCTTGGCTCTTTCTCCTTCCCCTTCTCCCCACCAACGAACCTTCTTCCCATCGTTATCCCATACCGCGTCGAACCCGTCCCCCTTGCCAGTGTCTCTGGACTCACACTCTCCACCGTCCGTAGGCCATATATCGAGTGCTGCCAGTCCGTGCTCAGGCACTCCTCGAACCACCGCGTGCTCACTGGGCCCCACATCTCCCACGGCACGTGTGCGGATTGATGGGGGGCGGGGGTGGGGGTGGGGGTTGGGGTGGACCAGGAGGTGGATGTGGATGTGGATAAGGACACGGATCCGTCTGATATGCTTGCCAGTGAAACTCGAGGCGCGGGGTAGGAGCCGATAATGGACCGCGATGTAGTTTGCGTAGGCGGAAATGGCAAGCTGGGTTCGTGCGAGCTGGAGCTCGACTCCAACCCCGAAGAAGGAGAAGACCCACTCGAAGTGGAACTGGATGCGGTAGATGTAGAACCCGGAATCGAAACTTGTGGCGCAGGGTAGGACCCAACCCTCGGGAGCGGCATCGTCTGCTCCTGAGGGGGTGGGATCGAGCTCGAAGACGAAGACGATAAAAGGCCTGCATCCGGCCGCTGGATGCTCCACGGTGGATCAAATGCTTGTCTGCGCTTCTTCCTATGCGAGCGTCTGCAACGTAGCCACTCCTCTGGCGGGTGCAGGAGTGAGTGGAGGTTGACGAAGAAGACAAAGCAGTGCACGCGGTGCTCTGTATCATCGTTGGAGGGGTTGAAGATGTAGAGGCAGCACGCGTGGATGCGTTCGTCGGGTGCTGGGTAATATGTCTGCGTTCCAATTCCTGTTTCCGTTCCCGTTCGCCCTGACCCGTTTGAAAATGGTGAAGAGGAGGAAAAGGGCGAGGAGAACGGGAAACGCGGGATGGACCCCGGTGCGGGGTTGGAGCTCATGGTGATGTACCAG
This sequence comes from Hypsizygus ulmarius, assembly GCA_018851835.1. Lineage (NCBI taxonomy): Eukaryota > Fungi > Basidiomycota > Agaricomycetes > Agaricales > Lyophyllaceae > Hypsizygus > Hypsizygus ulmarius. The sequence goes on along the minus strand of JABCKG010007577.1, from coordinate 69,379 downwards.
TACATGTACCCATCTGCGAGAGGCGGAAACTCGTAGGAGGCTTGACAGGTTGGGATGCAGTCTTTGGGTATGGGATTCTGGAAGGTATATACTTCGAAGTTCCCGGTGGGGCGCACGAGGAGGAAGGCAGATTGAGAGAGGAATGTAAAGTCGTCTATGCCGGATATGCGTGCCATTCTGCACTAATAGAGATAAGCGGTAGAGTTAAAGTCAGTCAGGGTTGAACTAGGGATGAAAGAGACGCACGGAGTGATCGGGGTTTTTGATCCAATCCCATATTTGGAGGTGAGCACCCACACTATCATGTACTTCTTTGACGAGGAGGGCGACGAGGGCGCCTGATACTTGTACCCGCACGGCGGCGATGTGCTCAGTGGCTTGCTGAGCATTGACTTGTTTCTTCAAGCATGGAAGGATGGGAAGTGGGGCTTTCGGATGTGGTTCGTTTGTCGACAAAGAGCGCAGATGTAGCTCGTAGACATACGCAGACCTAAGATGCAAGGTTATCAGGGATTCCGCGCATCATAGATGATTGGCGGGATGAAGGGGAAACACTCACTCAACGCGAGCCAGAGCAATAAGCACCAGCAGGTCCTGTGATGGATCCATCGTAAAGTCGATGATAGTGATATCTGACATGGGATGTGTCCACATTTTCAGATCGGGAACACCGTCCCCACCATGGATGGTGTCGGAGGACGGAAGCTCCAAAAACGAGATGGAGGCAGTGATCCGCTGGTCATCTTCCTTTCCATTCCCATACAATCCTCCAACAAATTCATACACGGACCCGGTGGGTGGGAGCTTGAGATTGTACCTGCCGTTCCAGCGCAGGTTTTTCCAGGCGTTCTCTCTGTCCTGGAGGAGCTTTCGACGTGATATGTATGATACATTGGAAGAAGGAGGTAGGATGGACACCATGCGGTGATTTGCGAGCTCGATGGTGTACTGAAGGCGAGACGAGCTGAGGACAATTTTCCGGAGGTGTTTTGCTGTCTGTAGTAAAATTAGATGAGAGATAGTGAAACTTGGGAGATGCCACGTACCGAAGCACATTCAAGGAGGTCTGTGGAGTCGAGAAAGCTGAGGATATGGCAGACGAGCTCGACGGGGAGACTCGTCAGGCTGACCGGCCTGATCATCGCGTTGCAAGGCGAGTACAAAGGAAAAATGTCAGCGAAAAACGGGAGTACAATGCGATTCGATAGGACGTCTTATGGTGAAATATAAGCGACGAATACAATGTCGAGAACAACGACACCCACAAGCTAAGGACAAGACCAGAAATAGCCGAGCACAACAATTGACGTTGAAGCGGCGCACAGAAAGTTCCCTGTTAACTTTTCTGGTGAAGTATGTAACCAATTGCTAGCTTTTTCGTGACAATTTTCAATTCGGATGACAAGTCAAGATAATTTTGTAAGGAAAAGTTAACTCCGTAAGTAGCTTTGTATATGAACCACCTCCCGGCACACATACTGAACACAGACAACTAATGGCTTCCAACGGCGCACTCTCGCCCTCGCCACCACTGAGTTTACAGGCCCGGGCCTCTATCGACAGCGAGCGCAGCGCCAGCACCTCTTCGCCCATCTCTAACGGCATCAACGCACATCCCGCCGTCGACGGCGATGCAGACCCCGTGGCGAAGCTGCAGCGCGACCTCGACCGCACACGAGAGGAAAAAGACGCGCTCGCGACGCAATACCGCAATCTTCTCGCAAAACTCACCACAATGCGCACCACACTCGGCAACAAACTCAAGCAAGACGCCGTGCGCACTCCTGTTCCCCATCACAACTTTTCTCACATCCTTACCGTTATTCTGCATAGGAAGAACTTGACCGGCGGGAACAGCTTGTGCAGCAGCTGACGGCCCAGAATGACGATCTCACCACGACGGTGGACGCGCTCAAGGAGGAGCTCATCACATCACACGAGGAGGCCGAGCGTGCGTCGAGCGAACTCGACCTCATGCGGAGTCGTGCGTTCGAGGAGAATGCGCAAGAGACGATGCTTCGGGAGCGGGAGCTGCGGGAAACGCAGGCCGAGCTCGAGCGGTGCCGGATGGACCGCGAGGAGTGGGAGCGGACGGCGTTGCAGGAGCGGTCGCTGGTGGACGACCTCAGGTCCGCTATGGAGACATACAAGCGTGAGCTGGAGCTGGAGCGGGAGGCAAGGGAGGCGGATCTCACGGAGCTTGAGTCTGAGCGGGAGAAGTCTAATAATTTGCAGTCTGTGTTGCAGGATTTCCAGACAGGTGGGATTTCTTTTACTGGTACTAGCGTCGGGTTGATGAGGTTTCAACAGCAAAGGATCATGAACTACGGCAGGCGGTCAAGGATTATGAGTCGCAGTTGAACCAGGTTACACTGTCTCTGGCAGAATTCAAGCATCGGGCGTTGACCGCCGAGGTGGAGATATGTTCCTTCCACGTCTTCGATTCCTCACAACTCACCGTGGCTAATCGACCAGCTCGCCCTTGAAGAGTCGACAACAAACTCATCACGAGCACAAGCACTTGAACAAGAAGTCAAAGAGAAAAACCTCCTCATCGGAAAACTACGCCACGAAGGTGCGTCCCACTCCGACTACCCTTCCCTCTCCATTCTCACGACCCCCATTCACAGCCGTAATAATAAACGAACACCTCATGGAAGCCCTCCGAAGACTGCGGCGCAACTCCTCCGACACAAACGTCGACCGGCGCCTGGTCACAAACGTCCTCCTCTCCTTCCTCACCACCCCGCGCGCCGACCCCAAGCGCTTCGAGATGCTCTCCCTCCTCTCGACTATCCTCTCGTGGAATGACCTGGAGCGCGAGAAGGCGGGGCTGCAGCGCGCTGGTTCCGCGGCAGGTGTGGGTGTGGGATCTTTCTGGAGGGGCGGGGGAGGGAGTATGGCGAAGAGTCTGGATTTGGAGAAGACGGATGAGACAGAGGTGGGTTGATTGCAACTTTTCCTTCAAACGCTGCCCCTTCCCTTTTCACCTTTACGTTCCATCATTCACTCCACTCTCTCCTCATCTCCGCCTTCCCATTCCCAGCACCTTACCCTACATCTTGATTCCATACCATTATCCCAACAAAATGCTAACTGCGATGCTAATAACCCACCCCCACAGTCCTTCTCCCGCCTCTGGGTCGAGTTCCTCCTCACCGAAGCATCCGGCACCTCGTCCTCTACATCGGACTCGACATCGCTCCCCGGCACGCCCACTATGCCGAATCACTCGACGGGCCGCCTCGTCTCATATGGTGCCCCCAACGCGATGATGAGCTCACCGAATCTGGTCCTACCCCCGGGGAGGAAGGGGAAGGGGAAGGAGAAGGAGATAGATGTGTAGGCGTTGGTTCCGGTTGGCGTGTTTTTTGGTTTGCATTTTGGTTCCAGTGTCCAGTCATTATTATCGAGGAGTGTTTTGGATTGCAACTGCTTATTTATTATTGTCAAGCCTTTCTCGTTTTTCTTGGTTCCAACGCTCTGACCTTCAGACGACAAACCATCCTAGTGCTGCGTCCAGGCCAATTTCATCATAGCCCGACCTCGAAACTCAATCTATGATCCAAGCTATGGCATGCATATACAGTAAGGCACGCGTTTCATATGAGAAACCCATATAACTGTAGACTGGTAACCAGTCTGTCTATGAGAAAGGCAAGCTTGTCGGAAAGTGAAGTGCGCCTCTAGGGAAAAGCGATGGGATTTTTGCGGCGACGTCGTCGATCGGAAGAGTGGAAGGACTCAAGTCAGACTTTGCATTATTGACTTTTGAACACTTCTTCTCAGCAGCTCTAGGCACGCTTTCAGAACCCATCGCCCGCTCCCGAGTCTGCTACTGTCTTCATATATAGCTCCCAACGCTCTTGTCCATCATCGGAGGTCTTTCCGGAAATGGAAACCGACGACTTGAAAGTATCCCCATGCGTCACTGCCGGCGTACATGCGCCACTCGACGCATGCAACCATATTCGTAGTATCGAGAGTGAAATTGCAACTGCATTTTCCAAGCACATGCCTTCTGCTATGTTCCATGCTCTGGCCGACTTCGACCTCAAAAAGCTTCTCCTATTCGAGACATTGGTGGAAGAAATCCGTTTCCACGTTTTTACCTCCGGATTCTTGATGATTCCGAAAGCCCTTAAAAAGACTTTGGAGCGCCTGGCGGAACCTTTCACTGTGGTTTTCGAAATGACTTGTAAGTTCTTAACATGTCTGAGCTCTGTCGCGGTGCTGACAATATAGTATTTTATTTTTGCAGATGCAAGTCGTAAGGAGCTAGCTTTGATGAAAACAAACCTGATGGCAGATGAACATGGGGGCGACAGTGATGGAGATGGGGCTGGGGATGGCGGCAATGACACCAGTGGTGGGAACACAGAGTCCTTGCCAGGCAAGGTCTCATTTTCGTCGACTGCCCAACTTGCAGTTGCGAATACGTCTACGCAACGTTTATGCTTTTCTGAAGTCATCAATGTGAGGATGATCTTTCTCTCGACTAGTGGTTCTATGAACAACCTTCTGCACAGATTGAAAAACGACCTAATGATTTTTACAACATTGTTGTCAAGAGTTTCGACTGCCCTGTGGCTCCTTCGATCCCAGAGCACGCAAGCAAGTTGCAAGGGGGTTCATATCAAATCAGCAAGATTCGATTCGCGATCCATCCATGCTCTCCGCAGGTCATCACTTTGGACACAGATCCAACCGCCACATCTTTGTTCCCCTTTCAGACCCAAGATATTGGAACAAAGTCACTTTTTGGAATGATATTGGATCTCCTGCCAAATGGTATGTCCGCAGCCATAAATGCCTGGAATGAAAGAGGGAAGACACGGACCCCGTCCCGAGGAATAGAGGTCTTTGTCCACGACGATAATGGTGGGCGAGGTTGGATATATAACAGCGCAGGAGGAAACAAGCATGGTCAATCATTTAGACTCCCCTCAATGGACACCCCTCCCACTCCACCTCCCTCTGTCACATTCAAATTTGGTATCCAACCTGAAGCCGTCAAGGTCTTCACATGCTGCATTTGGACCTTACAACCCAGGTTCTCAAGGACTTCTCTATTTCACCGACTTGCACATGTTAGCGAGGCCGCAATCCCACTCGAGCTTGCAGAAGATATGTCCCACTTTGATCTCGGAGAGGTTGGGCTCAGTAGTGAACGAACTGTGCTTCCAAGTTGAACCAACTGCATTTCGAGACGATGTGATAATGTAACTGCATACTCCGGCGCAAGGGAAAATTGCGGAGGAATGCGAATGCGTTGAGAACAAGGTATGGTGGACGGGATGCGAGTAACGAAAACATCGTCAGAGTTCATGTGTAGTGCCATCAACTCCACGTAGCAGTCATTCGTGAACAGATACTTCAGATTTACTATATATTATGTCAATCTATGTATATAAAAAAGTACCTTCTATCCTGTAGAAAGAAGGTGACCAGACAAAGTCGCTCCGTTCATACTGTATCTGACTGTAGGCGGTGTTTGGGGAACGGTATATGTTACTGCCCACACTGCAAAAACCGAACATGAGGTGATTGCTTGGTACTCAGCCACACCATCAATACGGACATAGGCCAAGGAAGGGGAAACATATGCGAGCATGATCACGGAGCCTTCACGGAGGTCTTCCCACGGATTGGGTCTCAGCTCTTACAAGGGAACGCGCCTTGCCATTTCTTCTCGAGAGCTGAATGGATACGACAGATGTACACACACAAAAGTTTCGTTGTTTCATCTGTGGACACTCAGTCGTAGTCTCCACCTGTTGAACGTGTCAGCAATCCAAAGAATTGATAAACGTAACAAATAAACGCACCTCCTCCTTCGTCCCCACCTCCGCCACCACCCAGATCGTCCATATCGTCATTTTCGCCATTGTCGAAGTAATTTTCCGCATAGTCGTTATCGTACTCCTCGTCGACATCATAGTCAGATTCAGCAGCTTGGGACCCAATGTCTGATCTCTCGTCGCCAGATTTGTCCTAAAACCCAACAGTTAAGCACAGAGATGAAAATGTTGGAGAGCGACAGACCTCCTCGTCCTCATCACCCATTTCGTCGAGGTTCATTCGAGCCTTGAGGGGTGTTTTAGAGTCGACTGTGAGGTACAAACATTTAAAGCTGTTCCATCAAAATTCAAGTAGAAACGCACCTTTCCGCTTTTTCTTCGGATTGAAATAACTTTCGAATATTATTGGAGGGAAAAAAGCCTCGTTGAGGTCCTTGCGTTTTAGTGAGGGCTGCGCCGACACTTGTGGTCGATATTTATCGGAGTAGCGTGGTAGCTCTAGAAGAGTCGTATGAAAAACAACTCAGCGTGTAAGATGTAGTACTCACCATTCGTTTTCGTCTTTTCAACGATATAATATGGAGACTTCCTGAGGCGGGTTTCAAATCCAATTTGGAGCTCAGCGATACGAGATTCATCACTCGTAAATTCAGTTTGAACGGGGACATGCATAGGCTACATGAAATACATATGAACAACACAATTGAGATATGAGTGGTGTTGACCAACGTACAGGGTACATCGCCGTCGCCTCCCGAGAAAGATTCTGGATATCAGAAAAGCTGAGGCCCATAGGCGGCAAGGCAGCCCCTCCGCCGAAGCCTCCTCGTCCTCCTCGACCACCGCCGCGACCACCACGAGACATGATAACGAAGATCCAGAGTTTAGAGTCAAGAGTGAAAGGCACCGAGAGCGGACTTCGCAAAATTCGAGCTCCGAACCCTCATATTGTTTCAAACCAGTGCCACTAAGCAGCGTCCTCCCTTCTTCTCCCCCACCACCTTCTTCCCAAAGGGTCTTTTCCACCGTCTCAAACCCACTTACTTCGTGTCCTATATCATCTCAGTAGCTATGGACAAGTCTCTCGACGATGTACGTCTTCGGTGTCCCCCGTTTTGTCGTTGCTGCATCCTCATCATTGATCGTGAAAAAATTTGACAGATCATCTCTGCCAAACCTCGCAACACTCGTCGTAGTTCATCGCGTCGTGGTTCTGCCCGTGTCCAAGTCCTCGGCAGGCCTGTTATCAGCCCCGCAGCCCGTACTCGCGCCAACGCGTCCGTTGCCGCAGGCGCTAAAGTCGCCCCAGTCGCTACTGCTGCCGCTGCTACCCCCGCTGACAAAATCATCGTCTCCAACCTTCCTACGGATGTGAATGAAATTCAAATCAGGGTTAGTGCACTCTTGTTCCCCCCAATCGTCGCCTTATACCAACTCCTCGTGTTTCAGGAACTGTTCAATCAAACTGTTGGCCCTCTCCGAGATGTTACCCTCCACTACGATAGCGCCGGTCGTTCTAAGGGTGTTGCCGCTGTCCAGTTCACACGAAAAGGGGATGGCAACAAGGCGTTCCAGCAATACAACAACCGGCTTATCGATGGCAGTTAGTACCCGCGTCTCCTCTTCACCTCTTTGCGTCTCGTCCCATTCTGTTAGCATGATTGGTTGGCATGGGTGGTGGTGCTGCCAATCTTCTGCTTTGAGACCCCTTTAAAGTTTCCCAGGGATTCGTTGGCCCTTCTGTCTCTGTCCGAGCGTGCCGACCTCCTCCTCGGACAACGTGAATCCTCGACACTACTACCGTTTGGATCTGGCACATGTGGTAGCGGATTACGGTGTGGAAGATGTGTCCTGGAGTGGCCTTCCCCTACACGGCACGCACGCTCCGCCTGGGCGTGCGGGCAAGGGTGCTCATCTTGGGTCTGATCAACCCATTGATCGAGATGGCTTGGCTCTGGAGCTGGACTTCTGTTCAGTACACCATTTGAGCATGTTGAGACGGTGGCCTGTGTATATACGTGGCATGGGTGTGGGTATGAGATTTCAGTGGCAGATGTTGTTGGACGGGTTGTATCCGTTTTTCCGCTTGACCGCTCTAGTCGTCGTGGCCATGGCTCTTGTACGTACGGACACTCAGTAGTCGTGGTCGAATTCCTCCCTCTGGACTAGGATCAAGCTTCGACTTGGCACGAAACGCTCGGCAACGACAGAGACATAAAGGCGCGCTACCTGGGTAACGAACATTGGGTTCCCACAAACAAAGCATTGATTCTCTTAATCTTTATCTTCTCGCTCCTCCCTCCCTTGAACAGCAAGCTAATAATCGCTCCGCTTTGCTTCCTCCCCTCCTCCCGCATCACCCCTTATCTACCTCCAAATCACACTCGTATTACAGAGAAGCCTATGAAGATCGAAATCGTAGTCGCTCCCGTCCAGCCGTCCTTGGTTTCGCGTGTCGCTCCCGCAGCTGGTGCTGCTCCTGCTAATGGCACGACACCCAGGTTAGCCTTCCCCCCGTCTGACTCTCATCCATGGATAATTGCTCACTTTCGTGTTTCGCTTCTCTTTAAGGACTGGCGCGGGAGCCCGAGGTGGAAGGCGTAGGGGAGGAAAGGCTGGTGGTGGGCGTAAGGAGAGGCCTGCAAAATCTGCTGCAGATCTTGATGCTGAGATGGAGGTCAGTGGCCAGAAACCTGTCATTCTTCTTTTATTGACCGTTGCGCCTCTATCACAGGATTACACCACCAGCAACGCTCCAGCTGTTGCCGCTGCGTAGATCGTCGTATTTTCTTTGTCTATCGTCGTTTAGTGTACTATTTCTCTGTTGTGTTAGCTTCTGCAAATCCTACCCCACACTTGTCTATTTTCCCTTGCTCGTTATCATACCCCCACGCACCTCTCATCGTATGCCTCTCTTGTACGGTATTGTTATAATACCTTTCTGCGGCTCTTGACTCTGCCGTGAGGTGAACGCGTGGTCGAGGTCGAGGCTATTATTGTTATGAGACACTCGGCATCAATTGTTGGACCAAAGTTGGAAAGGCTGTTCTTCGTCCCCAACGACAACTACTTGCAAAGATGCCCACTCTGACATCGTCATCGAGCACGTCGTTAGGCGATTCAGCTTTCTACTCTGAGCGTCCAGAGTGGAGCGACGTAACGCCGCTTCCTCAATACGAGGAGGCCAATCCTGCCGCGCCGATCTTCTATTCAGAGGAATGTCAGTTCATAAACTTCTTGCATCTTGACCAGAGCCTTGGAATACCGAATATACCGTTACAGATAAAGACGCGACCGATTATTTCCGTGGAATCGTTAAGACTGGAGAAAAGAGCCAGAGAGTTCTCGAGCTCACCGAAACCATCATCCGATTGAATCCCGCACATTATTCTGCATGGTACGTTCATCATCATTGCACATCTATCATCCCATCGCATCTTTGTACGCTTACTGAGCACATCAATACAGGCAATACCGTTACGAGACGCTCCTTGCTATTAATGCCCCACTCGACATCGAGCTCAAGCTCATGGATGAGCTTGCCGTGAACTTTCTCAAGACGTACCAAGTGTGGCACCACCGGCGGCTGCTCCTTACACTCACACGTAAACCCGCTCCTGAGCTCGCGTTCATCGCGGCATCGTTGAAGATAGACGCGAAGAACTACCATACATGGTCATACCGCCAGTGGCTGCTTGCGTTCTTCAATGACGAGGACCTGTGGACTGGAGAGCTCGATTTTGTGGACGCGATTTTGGAGCAGGATGTCAGGAACAATTCCGCATGGCATCATCGGTTTTTTGTCGTGTTTCAGAGTGGGCTGAGGGAGGGAGAGACAGATCGGGGGAGGGTTATTAGGAGGGAGTTGACGTGAGTCTCTGAGTCTATCTGTTACCATTTGAATGGCTGATGTGATTTTGTCATTATCTAGGTACGTCAAGCAGAGCATCGCGATCGTCGCGAATAACCCCTCTGCTTGGAATTACCTCCGCGGCATCCTCGATACCAACAACTTGCCATACAACAGAGTCGTGGATTTTGTCAAGCCCTATGCTGCATCTACAAAGGACATATCCACGACCGACCTCGTCGATCTCGAGAATCCTCCACCGTCCCGAGGCGCGGAGCTTCCTTGCCCAGCTGCTATCGAGTTTCTGGCGGATACTTATGAAAAGGAAGGTGGGAAGGATGGCGTGCGGAAGGCGACAGAGGTTGGTTTCCTTCTTCCTCCGTCGTTCCTACTTGATGTTGGACTGATAATGATCGTACTCGACAGCTGTGGAGATCCCTCGCAGATGAACATGATACGATACGGAAGAAGTAAGTTCCTTCTCTGTCGGCTTAAGAAAATATATTGATGGTCGATACATATTCATAGGTACTGGGAATATCGAATTCGGGAGGCACTTCGAACTGTGCAGGAATAGGCTTTGGAGTTATGCCAGCTGAGCGGCGGATATCCTAGACAACATCGGAGTGCGACTCCGGAATGTATTGGTTGTTGGTTTGTTGTGGTCTTGTATTCCCAACGTTGTACATGTGCTCGTCCAGTTTCTTTGTGACTTGATTCTTGCTAGCGCAAGAGCGTCGAACGCAGTTACCGGAAGCTATGGATCGCGTTTCACTGTTCAATCAGCTGACATCGAGTTTCTTCTGGCATACTACTGAAATGCCGCTGCTGTGGAACATCTTCTGCCTTTCGAGCTGGTCGGTCTACCCGATGTTGGACATTTTCCCCATCAAACGAACCATATTGCATGTGCTTGCGACTATATAAAACACACATGAGGGTGCAGCGTGCTGCACTTTCCCCATATCAGTCTTCTTAGGTCTTACTTACTTTTTCAACCAATTCAATCTAGGTATTGTGCTTGATAGTGTCACCTCCCTCGAAGATGGGCTTTTCTTCGAAGTTCATTGCGGCTCTGGCAAGTCTGAATCTGAGCAGAATGTCTGCTTTGGATGCTTGAGTTCCTGATCCATGCTCCACCATTGCTGGCCAGAATATTCCCCATCGATGTGCGAGCATGCTTTACATCCATAAATTGGAAGTTGATCAAACTCTCAAAGTCAATGTACCTTGATCACTTTTCTTTTTGTACAAACTGACTTACTTTCCTGGCTATAGATAATTGATGTCATGAACAAGATGATGATGTTCCGGACATCCACAAACTATGAGATCAAAGCTCCCCAGCCTTTCGCCGCCGACGTCCAGGAAGACTTGTTAGCAGATCTCGCGAGGATCAAGGCACAGAGTTACAAATCTGACTATGACCTTCATATTGACCTCTCTCGTTCAGTGAAAAGGCTAAATGGTGGTCATTTTGCTTGGATCAACCGCTGCTTCGTGTGTAACAGCCCCCTCTGTAGTTTGGATGGTATCGACGAATCTGTAGGACTGTTCGTGACTGTCGCCCTGCTTGAACTAACATGCATTGACTTTCTGATAGTGGCCTATGTGTACTTCATGCCCATGCCTCTGGCCCTCGTTACAGGGTGAAAATGGTACCACGGAGGCTTTCACAGTAGCTTTTGGCCGATTTTCCTGACCAGGTTTATTTCTGGCAGAACGCCCTCCTTGCAAACTCGAAACAGTTCGTATTCTATTTTCTCCAGATATCATTGAAGTCTGTGTATATGACACACATTGTTCGCAGCTTTGAGGTGCCAGAATCCTGCTCATCGGCGAAGAGCCCTCCTTTCATGCAGTCAACGCAAAAACTCTGATAACTGACAGTTTCCAGTCTTTTTGGTACCGGTCAGAACTCGTACATCCACTCCGGGCTTGTGGCACACGGCAGTGATGTGTTTCTCGTGGCCAGCTGCTTTTCGAGCTATTAAATAGTTGCCATCGGGTGTACATACATCATGGGGAAATTTGCTCAGTAGTCCCTTCCTTTAGCACGGCAGGACGCTGACCATTCAACGAGTGGGACAAGATCTCCCGCCGGAAACCACGCCTCTTAGCTCTTTAGCTTGCCGGCGTTAAAAACCAAATTCATCATCATCATCATCCCGCCGGAAACTGTGACTGTAAACAATACTCCTCTTTCAATATCTATGCTTTTTTGGAAACGTTGGCTTCACAGCTCCCTGGGCCTTATCGCTCTCGTATTGGAGCTATCAACCCATTCGCAGACAAGTATCATATCACGCAAGCAACTGCAGAGCCACTTCCTAACCATCAGGCACGAACGATTAAGCTGTCGATCTTTATTTGAGGCAGAAGACGCTGGTATGCATGTCACAACAACGATGAGTTATTTAATCTCTTGCCAACGCACGAACCACCTCACAGCAGACTCAAGGCTGCGACGCTCGTTTCACACAGGACTACCAGTCCTCTTTTGCGAGCGGGCCAAGGTCTGAGCATCTAGTCCTCCTCGAACTGTCCTTGCAGGACATAGTTGTGACCAGCCAAGCGACTCATCAGAAAACCACCCACAACTTTCCTATGCCCAAAGATCTCTGTAGACCGGAGGGAGGGCTTTGATCTGGACATGGGTTTGGAACTTGTCGCGAGGATCGGGTGATACTGTTTCCGGTTCCAGCTGTGCATCTACTGGCGTGAGGGCGCGGTCACCGACCGCAACGAAATGGCGCGGATCCCTCGATTGGAACCCCCATAGTTCGAGTCTCTGTCATCAAAGAAACTTAAGCCCTATGAAGCTTTTTGTTTTCGACAGCGACATTTTCGTCTGTTGTCGCGGAGCTTTCGTTTGCCCAAAACCTTACCAGTCAATCTCAGAGTCATATTGGCCTCAGCCATGAGATTCTGGGAACCTGACGGCATCGCGCACAGGGAAGATCCTTCTTGGTAACTTAAGGCAGGTGGTACTGGATGCGATCGTCCTTCAGTTCACTTCGCAGCTCGCACTCTCGATCGTTCTTCTAGAGCATCGATCGGTCGCGAAACTCGATTCAGACTACTCTCTGTCTGCTGTGCAAATTTTTCCACTATTTTCCCACCTGTTTTGGGTTTGGGTCTATCTGATTTTTGTCGAGGTTCCATGGGATCCATTTTCTTGTGAGTCCCTCATCGACGATGCAATTGTGATCCTGACTGTCCTTTGCTGGCTAGCTTTCCAGGTTTCTTCATGGCCTCCGACGTGGTCGCCTTCTCTATATTCAGATTACGTCGATGTCGTCCAATGTCCTGTCGTCGACGATCATACTTCTTGTTGTACCTGCGTGTCCTGTAACGTCTGTACTCCCTTGAGCCTAACACCATGCTATTCTCCTCGTCACCTTTGTTCACCACGGACATTCACACGGCATTTACAAATACTGCAGGCGGGTGCCGTAAACCCATCGAGATGGCTATAGCATGCAGCCATAATGCTGGGTGATGAGTACTTTTCAAGGACGTGTTTTTCGGACCTCTCCAGACAACACACATGTAACATTAAGCCTCATGGATCATTTCTTGTGATTGACGAGTCACCTTCGAGTGTTATTCCATTTTTCAGACCATCATCTGAAATCTGTCAGTGGCGTCGGAGCAACCGCGGATGCCATCGCACCCAAAGAAACCGTTGTCTGACATCTCGGGACCGAGAGAACACATGTTTTTCCTGCAGGATCCTTGTTCTACTTCGGGTCAGAGCCAACTGGGACGATTCTGAAACTGTGCCAGTCTCTCGGAATTCATGGATTCACATTGTAGAACCAGCCAAGGCCTTCCGTCTCTTGATTTCGGACTATACATCTGGGATGCTGATTGTGGCGGTGTGGCCTCCAATCCTCTTACAACCACGTTTGAGGCGTGATAGGTATGTGATTCACCCAAATATCTGTCCTAGATATGCCGTATATGAGCACTCCTTCCATGCCGCGTTACAGTACACAGTGGTTTGGGTCTTTCCAACAACTGAGTTGCTGCACAGAACAACATTTATCATTCGCTCGAAGTCTGCCGAAGCTTCTTCTTTTTCCTCTCCAAGTCAAACGTCAAACAGTGTCAAACGCGTCGACCACTGCTATCTGTGACTCAGACTCAGCAAAAGTTGGCATTCTGCCCTTCGCGATCAATTCGCGATGCCTCGGTGGCTCATTGATCAACATGGTTCCTGGTATCTTTCCATAGCTTTCCCTTTCGGGCTGTATATCCCCCATTTTAATCATCTTTCTTCGTCGTCGACTCGTCAATGCTAGTTAGTTCAGTATTCCGCAAAGGGTTTCCGATTATCAGATCAGATCTCGCAGAAGATTGCACGTCAAGCAGAACAACACTCGGTCACTGCACAGTTAGTCAGTTTGTAAGTAATAGTTCTTGATACGTACTACACACATTGAGCAATGAGAAGACCACTTGAGATGGGTGTGAGATAGAATATATAGAGAAGCTAAGTACTGATACTGTACTTAATACCTCGCATGCCAATTTGAAATGGGATTCGGATGGGTGGTCCGGCGGCCACAAGAGCCACGTGGGTTAAATGCTGTTATGTAAATGGGGGACTTCGATTCGTTAGTAGTACACGGCCAGCACTTCCAAGTACCTTGGTACTTATTCAGTTTCACCATGCAGGCTGACGAAAAGGCGTCCAGGCTGGCGCACACATCAGAGTCAAATATAGCATTTGAACTTTTCCAGGGCAAGCTCATTAGCAGGGAACCATTCTGGGTCGCTCTTCAGCCGTTCCTACTTTCTCGTGGATATCAGCTACGCCCACGATATCAGCCCGATTGGATACCGTCTTGGAGAAATCACGATGGACCCATATCCAATATCTTTGCTTTCGAGGATGCGCTGCCAATCACGGTACTGTACATTCTGCAATACCTTTCCCTTGAATAATTCAATAGTTGCTACAGAGAGGTAATCTCCTTGATGCGGTTCGCACTCGTGATGGGGCCAAAGTTGTCCTCAAGTGTGTTGACACGTCCACTGAAGAGATCCCAATTGGCCGCTACCTTTCGTCGCCCTCTCTCATCTCCGACCCAAGGAATAGGACTGTTCCAATCCTCGATGTCATCCCACTTCCATACGACGACTCACGGGCGCTGATCGTTATGCCGCTCCTTCTCCATTTTACCAACCTTCCATTTCGCCGCGTTGGAGAGGTTGCGGAGGCCATCTGCCAGTATCTCCAAGTCAGCTCACATTCGTCGACCATGTTGAAGGCCTTACGAACCTTGCCACGTTAGGGGCTCGAATTCATGCATGAGCACAACATCGCTCACAGGTCAGGCTTGAAATCCCTGCTCAGTGACATTGCGTACTTATCATGTCATATCAAACATTCAGGGACGCATGCTATTTTAACCTCATGATGGATGGCTCGAAGGCCATCCCTAAAGGCTTTCATTTCTTTAGGCCCCGAACTCACGACGGCGTAACATACGAACTGGATTGGCGAGAACGCGGATCCGTCAAACCAAATGAATATTACTTTATTGACTTTGGACTATCAACCCGATATCCAGCTCACATGCGAGACATCAAGGACACTGGGATCCTTGGACAGGACAGATCTATACCCGAGGCTTCGGTCACAATTCCTTACAATCCTTTCAAAGTCGACATTTATCAGCTGGGTAACGTCATATTGCAGCTCATCGAAGTGAGTATTCTTGAACCATACTTGCTACTGCTATAGGGTATCTATCACACTAAACGATACTCAGGAATACGAGGGCCTTGAATCGTTTCTGAAGCTGGGTCAAGCCATGACCAAACATGATCCCGATGAACGTCTTTCTCCTTCTGTGGCTTTGAAGCAACTTAGAAAACTGAGCTGGTGGACCCTTCGGCGTCGTGTATGGGAACGGGACACTGATTTCCTTGTTCGGTTCCTCGTCAAATGCTGCGGTGCAAATTATTAGCACTTTCGACCACTGGATATTATTTATTGCCTGTTATGTTCCCATACACCTCGGGTTGCTTGTCGTAGTCACCCCTTTGTTACATGGTGTAACTCTCGTGGCTTATCCAACTCAGTCTCAGAAGGTTGGCTTTCTTCCGCACTTGGGCACTTCATTCGGAAGTTACTTGTTTACCGAATGGCATCGGTTCCGAAGAGGATTTGAGCATGGACGGACTAGGATTAATACAGTACCAAGGCCACGGACAATTGGATTGACTTGGAGCTCGAGGGAGAATAGCCAGCTTTGGCATAGGGTGAATTTCGATTAGATAGGTGCCAAAAATACGTATATATTTGGTGGGACAGAGCGTGTTACGAGAGTGAACAGCCGTGGCGGAGGAACTGCTCAGAACAGTGGTCGATGACGCTTGAAGAGATGCAGGACACCTTTAGGAAGAGATTTATGATTTAGATGCCCGGAAATCCCCCTTCGTCGAAAGTGAGAATCTGTCACAAAGACGAGCACAACGCCGATAACCGATCATCGCAGAGAGAAAGTACTTAATCGATAATCCTCGGAATCCCGCCGGATGCCAATGGCAGGCCGACGATGGCCACCAGAGCCACGTGGTTCAAATAGTGGACGCCGAGTCCGGTACCTCACTACTTTATGTTAAACGGCCAGCAACTTCTAGGCCTTGGTACTTCCATAACCCAATTCCACCATGCAAGCTGACGGCGAGGCGTTTAGGCTGGCTCTTGCATATAACCCAGGACTAGACTTTGATTTATTCCGGGGCAAGCTCATTAGCAAGGAGCCGTTCTGGGTCGCTCTTCAGCCGTTCCTCCTTTCTCGTGGATATCAACTACGCCCGCGATACCATCCTGATTGGATACCATCTTGGTGGAACTACGATGGCCCAATATCTAATATCTTTGCCTTCGAGGATGTGTTGACGATAACGGTACTGTCTATTTCGACTCTCGTCTTCTAAATTAAATTTTCAACACCTGCTCCAGAGAGGTAACCTCCTCGATGCAGTTCGTGTGCGTGACGAGGTCAAAGTTGTTCTTAAATGTGTTGACACGTCAACTGAAGAGATTCCTATCGCCCGCTACCTGTCGTCACCTCCTCTCATATCCGATCCCAGGAATAGGACTGTACCGATCCTTGACATCATTCCTCTTCCAAATGATGATTCGAAGGCGTTGATCGTTATGCCACTCTTACTGCACTTTGACGCCCTGCCATTTCGGCGTGTTAGTGAGTTTGTGGAGGCTATCGCTCAGTATCTTCAAGTAAGTAAAATGTTGAAATGTTGTTCTAGGAAGTCAACAGTTTGACCTTTGGCACTAGGGGCTTGAATTTATGCATGAACAGAACATCGCTCACAGGTCGGCCTTGGAAATGTGTTCATGTATAATGTATGCTTATTGCATCGAATTATATTTACAGGGATGCCTGTTATTTCAACCTCATGATGGATGGCTCGAAGGTCATTCCCAAGGGCTTTCACTTTTTTAAGCCACGTACTCATGACGGTGTGACATACGGACTCGAATGGCGAGAACGCGGATCAGTCAAGCCAAACGCGTATCACTTTATCGACTTCGGACTGTCGACCCGATACCCATCTGATATGCAAGATATCATGGACATTGGAATTCTTGGGCAGGACAGATCCGTACCCGAGGCTTCGGTTGAAGTGCCTTACAATCCTTTCAAGGTCGACATTTACCAGCTGGGTAACGTCATCTTACGCCTAGTCAAGGTGAGTCTTCTTGAATTGTCAAGCCTTCGCTTCTGAATGGCGGTCAGAAATATGAGGGCCTTGAACCATTTCTTAAGCTGGGTGAAGCCATGACCAGGCGAAATCCCGATGATCGCCCCTCTCCTTCAGATGCTTTGAAAGAGCTTAGAAAACTTAGCCGGTGGACCCTTCGGCGTCGTATATGGGAACGGGACATGGATTTACTTTCTCGGTTCCTCATCAAATTGTGTGGTGTGAAATTATAGCGACATTACCGTTAGCCATTGTGTCGTCTATTGTCTTTGCACTTCTTCCTGACCCTTTTCGGCAGAAATGTGCCAGAGATACTGCAGTCCACATGCTTATCTGATGTATGGCACACATATTTCTATGTAATAGTGTCTCAGTCGTTATGACTGCTCTAACCCACTTTGGGAATCATGGGTTCCTCGTGTGCTTGCCCTTCCTTGTTGCTTCCTACCACTGACACTGACTCTGAGGCGCTCACCGCTCATGCAGTCCCATGACTAGCTTCCACTCGTAATCCGGATTCAAGTTCAGATCAAGGAAACTTGTCTTGGAGAGTTGAACCGTCGATGAGAATGCATTTGTCGCATTCTGTCATTGTTCTGTCACGCTAAAAGGTGACCCTGACGGTTATAGTGGTGGTGGGAACATCTAAACAGTAAACATCTGCAAAACGGGCAGGCTTTCTAGATGGCGAGTCATATTCTACTTTTCATCAATTTTGTGGCGCGGTTTTCAAGTAATGCTTCCGAATCTGCTCCATCTGCGGCCTCCCGATCGAGATCCAAAGCCGGCCGTCAAGACGAGTCATAGAGCCGTTATTGGTACAGTATGTCGGTCAATCAGCTCAACTAGGCTATGGCCCCTCATACCCGATTGCGGATAGGGAACGTGCCCGTCAGCATGACTCCTCCCAAGTTCGTATATAACAAGTCACTCAAGACCTGTGTTGTTCAACAGTATCGACATGCGCAGAACCTTTAGACCCGCCGCCCTCAGACCCACCTCCGATCTCTTGGCAAAATTTCACGAAACTGCCACGAGAACCACAAAGGTCAAAGAAGAGCCGGATCAAGGACTGAAGGAGGAGATTGAAAGAAAGATCAAAGAGTTCAGCCCCTCATCACTTTCCTTGCAAAAGATAACCTCCTCACGTTTTCATATCAGTGTTATGATAGAAGCCCGAGCTATTGAGCGCGATCTGGAAACGGCACGTTCAATCAAGAAAGCACATCTCAAAATGAGAATTCGCCAATGCGAGAGAGCATTGGCCGCAATTTTATCAGACTACGAGGTACAAGCTGGATTTACATGTTCGAATGGGAATCTAGCTTGAACTGACAACTGCATGAAGGGACGGTCAGAGGCACTCAAGACATTTAAGGCCTCGCAGCTAGCAGCTGAGGCGCAGACAAAGATAGCACAAATAAAGACATCGATAGACTGTATACCAGAGGATCAGCCCGAAGGACAACGGTCTCAATCGTCGACTACACGTCAATTGCGGCTAAGCCTCGACTCGAACGATATACCAATGGGCCATATTCTCGAACCAAATGTTTTAAGGTCCATGTACTCAGATCATGTGTATCCTCAGTATCCAGCTGCATACGAGCCGTCACTGCATTCAAGTCACTCTAGGACTGGCAGTGACCAATACAATCTCCGAAGGCAGTCTTCGGAGGACTCATATGGGTACGATTATCTGCCTTTCTCGCATAAGCGCCGCGCTGATATCAGTCTTTCTCCTAGATTTCAACCATTGTAAGTAACTACGTCACATGCTCAGCCTCATCATTTCTTAACTTTCTTCACTTCAGATCACCATATCGACCCCTCCAGAGGGACAGTCATCAGTACGTCACATATCATGTCCACATCATAGCACTCAAATTGATGGACGTACTTATTTCTCAGGATGCGTGGTGACCCATCCGCTGTTCACCACCAGCAACCTGCGGGATATGCGGGATATGCCAGCCATGGTACTTTTGATGGTCATGCACAGTACCCTTCAGCTGCATCATCCTCAATGTCTAGAGCACCTACCTACCAGGGTACTCTTGGAGGTCAGCATTCCGGAGCAGAGGCAGACCGACAGTCTGGGCGGGGTCATCACAGAGACACGTCCAATGCGTCCTCGTACTATACTGCACCCTCAAGTCAGGCCTCGCACACCACAACTCAACAAAGCCACATTTCCAACATCTTTGGTGTTCCTAATGAATCCTGGAGGCAAATGACGAGGGTCCATCGCGATGAGCGCGACAATGATCCAAACTACCACCCCTCCTACAGTGGTGGCTATAACTGATTGCTTCCACCTTCGACATTATCATCCGGTTTACTAATTTCCACAACCCAACCTCTATGCTCTCCACTTTCTTCCCATGTCTTTTCCCGTGTCTCTTCCCGTGCCCGCTCCCCCGGGTTTCCTCGATGTAGTCCTGCGATTCAACTCGTCGGACGTATTTATTGTCATGTCTTTCAAGTGGCACGGCTCTTCTCGTTCCTCTGCGTGGCAAGCTACCTAGCCATGTTGGAACAGATCACGTCAATGTGCTTGTATCTTTCCAGGGCGTGCATCTAGTCATTTTTTTTGGCGCGCGTTATCTATGAGTTCCGCCTGAGGGACGCTCCTCGTGACCTTATGATCCGGTGTTGTATGGCCCATGCCTAACTACCTGTTTCCTCTCTTCAGTCTCACGTTCAGTGCCTCGTCTAGTGTATTAGTGAAGTATCAGCTGAACAATATACTCCAGAAACCGATGATATGTAAATCTAGCACGAGTAGATTATATTGTGTCGTCGTTTAGTTGTGCTTCGCTCTCCATATGTATTTATAGTCCCTGTACGGTTAAATTACTGTTGGTGATTTGCGGCAGCAACGATTAAGGTACATAGAAAACCCACAGCAGAGAATATACATGGAGGGTGATACAGCCAGTATCTCAATCCATTCGTTGACCCATATATACCGTGAAAATAACACTTACGACCACCTGAACCAGACAAGCTGGCTTTCATGTTCACGCATGGCTCTCAGCGCGACGAGGTGTTCTGATGTGCCAGACACTAGCACGAATTGCATTGGTTCCGAAGAAGAGTTGAGGGTGGACGGACTAGGACTAATGCCACGTGCAACTGGGTTAGCTTGCAGCTCGAGGGAGAATATCCGGCTTTGGTATAGGGCGAACTTCGATAAGATAGGTGCCAATATACCCATGTTTTTGGCGGGAATGGAGCGTGTTACGAGAGTGAACAGCCGTGGGGGAGGAACTGCTAACGGTGGTCGATGACGCGTCAGGAGATACAGGACACCTTCGGGAAGAGATATATGACTTGGATGCCCAGAAACTCCCCCGTCGTCGAAAGTGAGAATCTGCCACAATGACAGCCGAGCATCACAAAGAGAAAGCAATACTCGCAGTCGATGTTCGGTGTTCATTTATGTATGGGTACAGAATTTCAGCAGTGGATGCCGGACTCCAGTGCGCAGTGAAGTTATCTTTCAAGTCACTATATCAATGAGTAACAATCGAAGTTATTGATGAACCGCGCCCAGATATAAGTGCATACGGGTGATCTAGGACCCATCTGCTATGTTTACCGATACCTAAGATGTCCAAACTACGTCCTAGCTCTTCTCGTCGAGTGTTTCCCAGTCCATCTGCATCCCCGACAGACAAACAGAGCGAGTAGACCTAAACTTCCGAAGCTGGAAAGTCAGGCTCGAGCTCACTTTGATCAGAGAATTGAGATGGGGGTATCTGGGCTGTCCACATTCGAGAGAGGAGAACGCGTATCGTTGGAGCGAAGAATATACAGTACGCTCGTCATCCGGATGTACCATCAGAACAAGGACATGAGGAGGCTGTGAGGAAGGGAGCCAGGAGCGGAAGACCAGATCTGAGAAGACATTCTCTGATTCGATTGGTTAATATAGGATTGCGACAATGAGGGAGAGCAGAAGATCAGTCCAGCCTGAGGGAAAGATTTTAATTGGCGACATGTGTGCTAATATTTGCGGCTGTTAGAGAGGCATGCCATTGTAGGCCGGAGGCCGGCACCGCCTAAGTAGAGTCTTCTTTCAAGTGTCCACCATTTGATTTCCTGTTGTTCTCCAAGAAAGGACCGCCCAGGCAAAGGACATGACTGTAGCAATGCCTCCCGATGTTTACACCCCGACGATGTTCAACCTACCGGAGGACTTTTCTCAGTGCAATATAAATGGTATCAACGATGGCCAGCCGTCAGATTTGCCTCTGCGATCCAAAAAAAAGCGCAACACAACAGCAAGGAAAGATGCGGGAAGTTCTGTGCAATCTACGAAGTCTAAGCCGAGGCGTGTAAAGGACGGTGGTGTACAGAAAACCAATGCTCTTCCGAAGCCCAGAAAACCGAGGGCACCGAAGCAGGTCCCAGAGGCGACGGCAGGAACCCAGGTCCAGGAGATACAGCCCACGAACCAGGTACTGGGGCCGAAGAAGGAGGTTGACGAGATGAAACCGCTGAAAGACCCTAGAACACAAAGGCCTGTGACCACCGTTAGGGGGAAAAGTAAGGGAATCCTTCCATTGACCCGATTCAAGTTTCCTGACTATTTTTGAGACCAGCCACCCGCGACAGTGCAATTTAAATGGAAGTTGACGAACACTACTGTGTCTCCAGATGCCGCACAAGCTGAGTCATCATTTCTACCCAATGCCGACACCCCCATAATCCGGCCGTCGATCTGGTCGAGTGTGAGTTACTGGATGAGCTACAATCTGTTCCATATCTAATGTTTTGACAGAGTGAAAACGAACTTGTCTCAGCGTTGCCGGAACTGTCGAAGTGCACCAATGGTATCTCCTGGTTGCTATCTGATACCCCTGTGATTATTTTGGATGAGAAGAGCCATGGCGTTACTGTGTCAAACTCGGGAGAGGATGGAAAGATTGTTGAACTGGAAATGTACTTATTCTTTACGCATGTTTCCGTCCTCACTCACTCAAAGGACAATGTCAGGACTCGAGACTTTGCATCTGCAGCACCTGATACCTGCACCCCACAAGGTCATAGTGAAGACAATGCCTATGCTATTGCACAAAATGCACCATCTGAGGCATTCGACTATGATTCTAGCTTATCCATAGGTTGTTCTTTTGGACCCCCGCCCGGACCTTCGACGTCATCTCAACGCACAGAACGACAGGTCCCCTTAACAGCAGAATCTAGCAGTCATTCATATTTGCCTGAATCTCAGGCTCAATTTCGTCGAACTACGACTCGTTCGTTTCTCTCTTATCTCTCTCGAGGACATTAGAATGACACGCTATTTCTGTAGATGAATTTTCCAACACTTATCGTCATGTATTACCAACCTCTAGGGCACCAACCACATCGAAGGCAAGGCCGCCCGTGTATCCTGTCAATGGTATTGAAGTAGAACAATTTTATTCTGCCTCCCAGACACAGTACCCCAACCCCGCGTCGTGTTTATGCACCAGGGTAAATTTTACACGTGGATACCCTGTGTGCGGAACCACCTCTGGACCCCAGCACTTCAAAACAAGGCCTGACTTCACTCCGGCCGTTCCGACTTGGAATGGGAACCCCCTTCCAGGTTATGTCACAATTGCAACACCACACGTCGATGATTCCAGCCAACAGTTGCTTCGGCTTCCAGCAAGAACTTTGCCTTCCAATGACGCTCCTGGCAAGACATCAGCATTTGCTGCACCTCGAACTTCCCATTCTAACTATGATGGCCTCTCCTCCTCAGCGCCTGTTCTGGGCAGGTTTTACATCCCAGGCTATGCCGAATCTAGTACAATCCCGGGCGTTGCAAGTTCCACCCGACAGTCCTCCGGTCTTTCAGTGAGAACTCTACCTTCCAATGACGTTTGCGGCGAAACGCGAGTGTCTGCGACTTCCCGGATTCCTCACTCTGGCCTCGAGCGTCCCTTATCGGCATCTGTAGACGATAGGCAAGACCATGGTGGTGTCAAAACGACGCCTCTGCGCATTCCGGACGTTCTTCCTCCAGAAATCAAAGCTACTATTGACGCCTATGTGTCTGGGACACCTGTCATCATCATCGCTTCACAATCTATACTTCGCAGGCATTGGGGAGTCCAAGTACATGACGAGTGTAAATACGCCTATCTTGGGTTTTTCAAGGTTGAACGTGTATGGGTGAGTTGTAATATAAGATTATTGTTCCTTAGATGGCGATTGACGAATACGACAGGAAGAATCTGTCACCATTCCTGAAAGCATCACATCGAACTCAGGTCTTGTCGTTGGCCGTGTGAAATGGCGCTTCCGATGTAGATGGGGTGTAGGCTGTGAGGAGCTCCTCGTCGCTCAGAAACAAGACCGCCTACCCAAACCATGGTGGAATCGTGGGCGTTCTTCCTCCTCTTCAAGTAACTTGACCGAAGTTGACGATTCCGACGATGACTCCACCATGCACCATCGTATCGCTCGTCGAGATCATCCGAACTATGAGCATCGTCACATGCCCCTGCATGAGCGATACGACAGCCCACTTGCCAAGATTCTTATTTCCCCACAAGAGATGAGTGCGTCTGATGAAACATTTGCGTCTGGATGGTTCTGTGCCGATTGTGGCAAGCTTAATTACCAGGTGATGCTGCGACATCGACGATGCACGAGTTCGTTCTGCAGGGCACGTCTTGTTTCACGCATGCCCTTCGTTACTGTTTTTAACCTATACATTGATGCAGAATAAACCGCCGACGGCTGGATACGCACTTAGCCTTGGACAAGTCCGGGATCCCTATCAGAGCGGCGGCATATCCCATCCATACAACGAATATCCTACTGTCACGTTTGATGCCTTCGTCGGAATATGGCAGGATGGGATGCAGACATTGACTTACACCTTGAAGGGGAAGGAGAAGACATATGGCCCAGTGGTCAAACATATCTTCACTGGGAATGCGCCACCATTGCAAAAGGACGCCGATATGCTTTTTCGGCATTTCCAGATAGACGTACTTCTGCGCCGACCTGTTTGCGATTCGAGTACGTATCAGTGCGAGTCATTTATTGGGATCTGATGCTCACCGTTGCCTTATGCTAGGTCCCTATTTTTCATACACAGTAGGCGGCCTTCCTCCGAAATCGGCTGGAATATCTTGGCAGGACGTTCCCGTATGCGTAAATCAGGCTAAAGAAATACTGCTTCATCGTGGTCGGTGCTATGGCGAAATGGATCTCGCAATGAACCATCTCTCGATTATTGCATGGGTTACATCCGGGTCTAGAAAAGTTTGTATTTCATGTATATTCTTGTTCTAGATCACTGGCGTTGACCACCTATGCTTTGCGCCAGGGAAGTCCCTTGCTGTCTTGCACGAAACATGCTGTCGTTCTTGCCCTCCTAGGTAGCGAGGCTACTGTCACGCTCACCCCTAAATCGAGCTATCAAGACCACACGCACTCTGCCAGCAAGAAGCTTGATCACCCTGCTAGCGAGCCGACATTTGCGCCCGATATGAGCCTACTTCTTCCCATGCCCGCGGAAGATGATGATATCCAGATGGCAGACGATACCTTACCAATGGACGATCTCACGAGGGTAGATGTACTGGAAGCTGACGAAATAAAGGGTGCCTTTGGCGTAGGCGAGGCT
Organism: Hypsizygus ulmarius; assembly: GCA_018851835.1. Taxonomy (NCBI): domain Eukaryota; kingdom Fungi; phylum Basidiomycota; class Agaricomycetes; order Agaricales; family Lyophyllaceae; genus Hypsizygus; species Hypsizygus ulmarius. The sequence continues at coordinate 44,343 of JABCKG010007577.1, read as the reverse complement.
TCAAATGTGATGAAGCCCAAGACGCCCGTTGTGAAACAGCCTAAGTGCTCCATCGCCATTACGATGGTGCATGGTGATCTCGTCCTGCTTTCTGGAGATAACTTCGAGGTCAGTAGTGCTCTAGTCAAGAATGTATTCCCAGTCTAATTATTCTCAGTATTCTGTCAAGCGTTCTGGAACAGGCATGTGTAAGTGATCCTCATTTGATTGTGTGTATCTGATTTTTAATTGTTCGCAGTACTTATTGGTTCCTACCTCGAGAATTTAGCCGTTGGCAGTCAGTAGTGAGCTTCAAAGAGCGAGAAAGGGAAATAGGTGACATGCAGCCTGAGCTAATATAAGTAGAGTACACGTCATTTTGTTGCAGATACCTCGCGACTCAGAAATTGCTCGTAAGTTAAGGTGCTCGTAGACAATAAAGGCCTATCTGGCTCAAGTTGCTCGACATCGTGTTTCTTGCACTGCGCATCCGTAATCTGTATGTATATCAATGTGACGTCCGTCGTTAATTGAATTACTGCCCGATCAAGGAAGATGTCTCGACCAGAAGTCCTCTTTCTTCAGTGCTTGGATACCGCAGTTTATTTGATCTCGTACGGCGCATGTGCCCACAAGTGTGATAGCTTCGATGTAACAGCTGCCTGGAAGTCCAACCCGACCCGAGGGCATGGGGGCTGGGCATCTGCGCAGCATGTTTTGGAAGTGGAAGGGGTCACCCAAGCGGGACGTGGCCTGCCAACACGAACTTGCGAAGGCGTGGCCAGCATAAGTATGCCTTGGAACATCGTCATCTGGAAAAGGTCACCGGAAACCTCGTGATTGACGAGCGTTCCCGCCAGCACGTGTGGAGAATGCGATAGGTGTTTGTCCGTTCTTCCGCGAAGTTTGTTTGTTTCATGCGATAGAGGGCCACCCGAATTACAGGCGATGTGAGAATTGACCGATAAAAGAGTCCACCAACGTAGGCCATCGAAGCGAGCTGTGTGAGGAGTGGCTGGGTTTTTACCATTAATACGCAATACTCGAAAATGACGAAAAGCACATCGGAATCCGAAGAAGTGAGTATTATGTTTACAGCGACTTCGAGTAGACGAGCTGATTGTTCAGTTTAGGAGGAGCCTGACGATGAAAGTTTTGTAATGTGCGTAGCCAATCTCAGTTAGCATGCGTCAGAACGGCGACATCGCAACGTGATGGTTTTGTCCCACTATGTGACCTTTGTTTTGTCCAACCCTCAACTCCGATAGTCCCCGTTAATCCTAACATATTCCTATCACACCCCGCACATCAGCACACACAACACAAATGGAAAAACAAGAATTATCTTACATAACTGAAATCGCACGTCCAATACGTCGCCTCGCCCTCCCCGCCCATCCCCAACTCCACATCCACACCAAAGTCCTCGAGACTCAATATCTCCTTCGCGCGTACCTCATCGACCTTTTCCGGCTCGCCGTTTACCAGCACGGGCAGCGGCGCCGTGCCGTCGGACGGCACGAACGTCACGCTGACTTTAGTCGGGTCGATCGTGGGCGGCGCAGAGGTGGGTGTTGCAGGGCGGAGGGGAACAGAGCCAGTGGCGGCGAGGATGCGGCCCCAGCTGAGCATGGGTGGTGGTTAGTTGGGGGTGGGAAGAATAAAGGGGAAACGTACTTGGCGTCTTCGCCGTAGAGAGCGGTTTTGACGAGCGCGGAGGTGGAGATTCGGGATGCGATGCTGTGTGCATCTTTGTACGTTGGTGCTCCCTGAGCAGAGAACATAAAATTAGAAAGCCGTGACTGAGCCAAAACAAAACAAAAACACGTACCTTGACAGTCACTGTGACGAACTTCGTGGCGCCCTCGCCGTCGCGAACGACAAGCTTCGCCAGATCAGCCGCGAATTCCGTCAGCTCCTGCTTGAACGCTTCATACCCCTCACTGTTCGTCTCTTCGTCAATCTCCTTCGCCCCCGCCGCTCCATTTGCCAGAACAATAATAGTGTCGTTCGTCGACATGTCACCGTCCACGCTGATCGAGTTGAAGCTCCTCTCCACGGCATAAGTCAACGCACTCTGCAGACTCCTGGGCGAGACCGCCGCATCAGTGAGTATACACCCCAGCAGCGTCGCGTGCAGCTGTCTACCAAAGGTAGTCCCCGCAGGCCCCATGTCCGGGTGAATCATCCCGGCACCCTTGTCCATCCCCGCCATCCGATACTCCACGCCCCCGATGCTAAACACGCGCGATCGAAGCTTCGGGAACGTGTCCGTCGTCATGAACGCCTTTGCCGCGCGCTCCCAGGCCTCAAAGCTATTGCCGAGGCTCCCCCCGTCAGTTGCCTGCGAGCGAATGCCTGCTACGATCTTGGCGATGGGGAGGGTCTGCCCGATGACGCCTGTGGACATCACCAAGGTCTCGTTTTGAGCAGGCAGCGGGCGGAGGAGCGCGTCGGTCTCCTTCACCATCGTCCATGCGTCGTCGAGGCCCTGCCGCCCGGTCACGGCGTTCGCGCAGCCGCTGTTGACGACGATGGCGCGGGCACGGCCGCCGGTTTTTTGGAGGACATGGTCGCAGACGAGCACGGGGGCAGCTTTGAATGCGTTACGGGTGAAGCAAGCTGCCGCGGAGGTTGGGTGAGAAGACGTGGAGAGGATTAGCCCAAGGTCGAGCACGGAGGAATTCTTTTTGACGCCAGCATGAATTCCGGTGAGGAGATAGCCCGAGGGAAAGGATGAGGAGGGTAAGGGAACATGGTGATGCGCTTTCGAGGGTGTCGCTTTGATCGTGACTGTCGAAGACAGCCGTTTGAACATCTGCGACATGGTCGATACAAAACGAGATGAAAAATTTTCATTTGGCGCACTCTTATACAGTATAGCAGCGAAAATGACTCGAGTGTATACGGCCGACTTATGCGATTGGCAACGCTATTCAGACAGCAAGAAGTGTGTATTTCTGGATCAACTGCTGTAGATCACGATACGGAGATATGAAAATACAGCAGATGGTATGCGATCTCATATAGAAATGCACTGACCCCATGGAAAACGGCAGCACTGCAGAAACAGCACCCACGCTCAGTCTTCCATCGCTCCGTTACTCTGTTCGTCGAGAAAATAGCAACTACAGAGTGCAACACGACTGCTGCATCGATGGTGGGAAGTAACGATGGAAAATTTCTCCCCTTATAAAGGATCCAGGATCCACGTGATTACACATGATCACGTTGCCAGAACTTCGAAGTTCGCGGCGCGCGCCGTCCCTGAATTGTGAAATTGAATTTTTAAACTGCTTCCATCAACAGGGTCGAACGTGCTATATCTCTAATTTCACGAGCTGCAGAGATGCGTATGGCTTCGTATGCGGCTTTCTCCCTATCCTTAGTCTATGCGAAGAACGTTCGAATCCCATTCCATATGATTTTCGGACACGTCCTCGCCATCATTGTCTCCCGGGTCCTCCTGTCAAACGCCATATGCACTAGCAGCCCATGACGTCCGCTGCGGACACTCGTGTGTGTGATGTTAATACTTCTATTCCGGATTCGAATCTCGAGAAGTTTTTCGAAATGGCTTAAAAGCCCACCCTGGAAGATGTTGTTCCCCAACATCGCGCCAAGATGTTACCTGTCAGGTCTTTCGTGGCTTTGTTGCTGCTCTTCTCGTGCGTTGCATATGGTGGTCTCGTCGATGACATCCTGGATGCCATCGAGAACGCCGTCACCTGTACCGCCTGCCATGCGCTTCTGCTTCCTCTCGGAGTGCTGGCTCATCTCGGTGATTCAGCATTTTCGGGAACAATATCTACCATCTGCAAGGTTCTCAAGGTATGTAAACTCATACTTTGTCATGCATCGAGCCTATAGTCCTCGTACTCATGACGACGTACCACCAGATCCAAGATGACGACGTCTGTGAGGGCATATTAGATTCACAGGGCCCCATTTTCGCGCATGACCTTCGACGCATCTCACCTTTGGGAAAAACCGCGACCAAGCTCTGCGACTCTCTCATTGGACTGTGCCAACCTCCCGCCGTAAACAAGTACACCGTTCCTTTCCCCAAGCCAGCCCCCGCGAACCCTAAGGTTTTCACTTCGAAGGGAAGGCCGACATTCCAGGTTTCTCACTTCAGCGATGTCCACATAGATCGCGAGTATGCTGTAAGGGATACTTATTCCTCTAATATGGGTCTTGAGTTACTAATTGCACGATTATAGCCGGGGTCAGACGTCAGTTGCAGCAAGCCCATCTGCTGCAGAAATTACGCAGACGATACCGCCCCTCCAGTCAATCCCGCTGGACCTTTCGGCGAGCACTTTTGCGACACTCCCGCTACGCTGGTCCAGTCTATGCTTCAAGCAATTGACGCGAACCCCAGTAACGCATTTTCGCTCTTCACTGGCGATCTCGTTGAAGGTGTGATCTTGTCCTGATGCTTTTGAACCAAACTAGGTCTGATCTTGATTCATAGCTTCTGTCTGGCTTGTCAATCAGACGCAAGTTATTTTTTGCGGACCAGATGTTTTTTATGCGTGCTCACAGTATGGTGTAACAGTGGTGTCACAAAAGATATGGAGATCTTCAACAATGAAATGTCGACCATTTTGAAGAAGGTTGTGTACCCTACCATTGGTGAGTAAATGACCACAGTCCGCAGAAGTCGAACTGACTCGTTACGCCAGGAAATCAGTGCGCTTTCCCTCCTGGTTATTAGCTCTCCATGTACGTACTAACATCCTTCTTGCACAGTGAAGCAGCACCTGTGAACGCCTTCCCTCGTACAACGACTAAAAAAGGCAGTGCACAGTGGGTCTATGATACACAGAGCAGGGGTTGGGCAGTGAGTTCCAGTCTGATTCGCAGCTCATGAAGAAGAGTTCATTGACTGTCTGCGAAGAACTGGATCAGTGCAATGGGCGCAAGTCAAGTTGCACAACACTCTGGGAGCTATTCGGCAGTTGTTCCCGGTAGGAATCTGCGGTGTGTTGTCGTTTTCTGTGTCACTGCTACTGGTGTTCTCATAATTGAGTCCTGATTTAGTATTATTTCGATCAATACCGTCTATTGGTATAAGGCCAAGTAAGCCAATTCTATGTTGCATCTAGGACAAAACTAATAGCGGCCTTCAGCTTCTGGCTGTACGACAGTGACAAACTCCAGTACTTTCCGCGTCGAATAATTCTTAAAAACACGAAGTAATTGACGCCCTGAAACAGACCCGACCCCAACGATATTCTAGCCTTCACAGTAAAAGAACTGCAAGCAGCGGAAGACGCGGGCCAACGCGCCTGGATCGTCGCCCACATGCCGCCCGGAAGACAAGATACACTGAATGACCAGGTTAGTTGGTTTCCAATGAGCATCGTTCCCACGGCTCAAGTTCCCTTGTAGTCCAACTATTTCAACCAAGTCGTCCAACGGTACCGCAACACCATCGCTGCTCAATTCTATGGCCACAGCCACCAGGTAACGTCGGATTCGAACATTGTGTTTGGTTGGTCGAGTCATCTCACGTTGGGGCTAGGATGAATTCGCACTGGCGTATTCGGATTATGCGCACCAGACTGCGGCGAACGCTGTCAGTATGGCGTATATTGCGCCGTCTCTGACGCCAAGAAGTAGGTCTTTTCTTTTCTGCTTGCAGCACCTTTGGTTTGATGGTATGTGGCATGATTAGATGGGAATCCTGCTTACAAGGTTTATGATGTCGATCCTGATACGTTCGAGATTATGGATGCTAAGGTGTATCGCAGTACGTCTTCATACCTTCCGCGACATATACCTCTCCCAACAAATTGACTTGACCCAGGTGACCTCGCCGATCCAGCATTCCAAACAAAACGTTCGTCACCTGCTCACTCTCTCCTCCACGACATATCAACACTAACGCCGAACTTCTCCTGCCAGCGACATGGGAGCTCTACTACAGCGCCCGCGCAACGTACGGGCCGCTCGTGGGGCTGAACGCGACGTCAGCATTGACACCGGCGTTCTGGCACCGCGTGACGGAGGTGTTCGCGGCGAACCAGACGGCGTTCCAGCAGTTCAACACGTTCAAGAACCGCGGCGTTTTCATCGAGCCTTGTGGCGCCGAGTGTCGAGATGTGACGGTGTGTGGATTGAGGGCATTGAGGGCGGAGAACAACTGTGTATGTGTTTGCTTAATGCTCTGTTCTATGGGCTGTTTTTTTTTACACGCTGTTGACTGATATATGCCCTTTTGCAGGAGGATTCGAGTCTTGGGCTGAACTTCAAGAAGAGGGCGGAGGAAGAGGCTAAGGTGAGGGCAGTACATAAAGGGGCGTGCGGGGGTCTTGGGCTTGCGAGCATATTCTCGAAACTTCCGAACAAAATTGTAAGAAGCTGGTCTCTTGTGCTGTGGGCTTTTGGTTACCATGTACTGATCGACTGGATACTATTTAGACGGAGAAGCAACGTACTGCGGTGAAAGCCCTTTTGGACGACGAGGTGCTGAACGCCTGAGTTTATTTATGGTTAAAGTAATAAAAATAACGTGCGGAGTCTTGAGGTAGTCGGGAAAATGATAAGTATAGGGCGATTTGTCGACCGATCATACCTGTCGATCCTGATAGGTATCGTAGTGTTGTTTGCTTTTGTCGAGTCGTCGTGAAATGTATTGGACCCACTGCGCCAAACATGCACACACACGCCCGAACCAAAATTCAAATCAGACTTTCGTCAACCATCAATAATTTTGTTTCCTCCTTCTTCTCCTCCCCCCCATTACAGTGCTTCATCATGAAGGCCACGGGCTCAGGCTCACAGGCATCTCCTATTTTCATTGATGACTCCGAAGATGAGGTCGTCCAAGAGCTCTGTGATACCAGCGTCGAGTCTCACTCCAACCCAACACCGCATGGACCACTTTCACCCATGTCCGCAGACTACCCCAACAGGCAACCACCAGCAGCAGAGCGGATGTCATATGTACGCACGTATGATGTTATTGGCTATCAGCAGGGTGAACAGGAGCCACATGGTGATTCAGACATTTTGGATGTTCAAGCTGACTGACCTGAATTTATCTCATCTCAGGCAAACGCTCGCAGAAGAGGAAAAGGGCTGAAATTGAACAGCGTAATGTATCTCATGCGGGACCTAGTCATCCTACACAGCCGGTGACCAGTCTAGATGCTCGTCTTTCGGGCAAGAAGGCCAAAAAGCGGCGACGGAAGCTGGAGGCTCAGTCGAAACATCACATACAGACACCTGACATGAACTTTTTCTCGCAGCAGGAGCATGTCCCTGCGCCGCCCTCGCACCACAGCATAGGCCCTGACCCTGATATATTAGGACCTCCTCCCTTTGCGTACGAAGACCACCACTCCTATCCTGCCCATATTTCACATCCGTATCACCGTCAATATTACTATACAAACTCTACGGAAAGCGTAGCTGCGTCAACCTCCTCTTGGGTTTCCTCCATGGCATTAGCAGCGGCCGAACCTCCAGTCCTCGAGCCCATGCAGCCATGGGAATCTTATCTGCGCCTTCCAGAATGGCATCCCCCTCCTCTACCACCACCTCCTCCTCTTCCTCTTCCTATGGCGCAACCCTCTATGGCACCTCCCGTCCCTAGTTCCCACTCTCTTCCTACACATACCGCCAAGAAAGCAAAGCAAAATATCCCGGAACCGGTGCCAGCGCCTATTGCCCTTCCACCTGCGCCGAAACCCCCACCACCGGCCCCTATTGGCATGCAGCCGGACCAGGATCCCTCCAGTAAACATGGTCTCTTCCACATTCCTGCTTCTTCTTCTGGCACCGTGCCCACTGAGCCGTATATCCCAAACCCTGCTCGTACTTTGGTCATGGAGCAGCTCCCGAAGACGCATCGTACGAAAGACTTCGTCAATGTGTGGAGTAAATCAGCTTGTGGTGCGCATCCGGTCCATGTCATCATCGATGCGCCGTCGGCAAAGGCTCTGGTGGAGTTCGCGACCGCAGAACTGGCGAGGAAGGCCTGGAGCAGTCCGAAGCTTGGGGCCAATCTTACTGGGCTGAAGACGCACCAGCTGAAAGGGAAGCCGAGGGAGGATCTTATCAAGGTGTGGTGGTATCGAGTTGATGGTGTCGGCGCTGGTGCTGGTGTGGGTGAGATTGAGGAGGGTGAGATTGAGGGTGATGCTACGGAGAAGGAGGTAGAGGTCCCGGTCAAGAAAGAGACGAAGAAGGAGAAAAAGGCTCGGCTTGCGAAGGAGCGACTGGCAAAGCAGCAAAATCTCCGTAAGGCAACTGCGAAAGCTCCTGCTGTCGAAGAGCCCGGGCAGCCAATTCTTTCAACGACCTCTGTTGCTCAGCCTTCTCAAGACGATGCAATGATGTTGATGCAAGCCTTACCTCCATCCGCAGTGCCGCCTGTTCTCGTACATCCCTTGCCATATCACCTACCCCCACCATCCTACTCATTCGCGCATAATCTACCCATACCCCCTTCGCATGCAACGCCATATTTACCTCCACAACCTCCACAGGTATCTGCACAGACAACTACATACTTTTCCCCGCCTGCTCCACCACCCACCCGCGCGCCTCTCCTTCCACAGTCAGCTCTAGACACCCATTGGCGACCCAAGCATGACTTGCCCAAGAAACCAGAAAAAGCACCTTTGGGGAAGTCCGCAGCAGTGAACGGATCAATTCCATCAATAATCTCGCCTCGGTCTTCTGGTGCCCAGGAAGCCCCGAACGGTGTCGAAAATCCTCCAGCGGACGATGACATGGACATCGAAGAGGATATGGTGCTTGAGTCCCCTCAGACCAGCAGGCGTGCTCTTCAAGATGTTTCTGTCCCACCGCCTGTGGATATGGTGATTGACACAGAGATGCCGTTGCCTCATTCGTCCAGACCGGCTCCCTTACGTCTGGCTTTCTCTGGTCCATCTGCGGCACCTTCTGTCGAGCCTGCAGCGTCCCCAATCGTTAGCCGAACGGCATCACCACCAACCGCCCTGCCTTCTCTCGTTACGAAGGCCGATGTACTCTCATCTAGCGTTACGCCCCCACTATCCGTTGCTTCTCCCAGCCCGTCCGCTACTCCGCCGTTGGCCCCTTCAGAGCCGAAGGCAATGAAGAACGCTCCCAAGGGACCGAGTTACGCAAAGCGTTCTCTTCTAGCCAGGCATAAAGACCTGGAGGAACGAATTGCAAAGAGCAAGATGGAACTTGCCCGCCTCAATACAGGTTCTGCTTCCTCTACCATGCCACTTGTACCAACGACTTCGTCGCCACATGCCACAAGCACCAGCCAGCTTAGCAGCATTTTGGAAGACAAGCAGGTGATGGAGGATCGCCTGAGGTCGCTTGTTATGAAGAGTCAGAAGGACAAGACCAAGATTGTTTTCGCAACACCACCGCCAACTATGTCTTCGATAAATTCCTCACATCCGCCCACTTCTGCTTCACCCACGCTATCATCCAGTGTCGTAGCTGTCTCACCTGTCCTTCCGTCGGCACCTGTTTCTACAGTCACCGCTCATAGTTTTTCATTGGACGACCTTGCTGTGTCTTTCATTACTGAGACCATCCAGACATACAAATCCCTGCCAACACCTCCGCCTGTACCTGCACCGAAGCAGCCACCCCGGATAAACACCAAACTCGAACTCGCGGCCAAGCAAAAGCGGCTGGAGCAACACATCACCGAGAGCAAAATCCTTATGGAGCAGCTTGCTCAGGCGAAGACGAAGCAGGAGAAAGATAGGATACTGACAGTCATGCGCGAACGAAGCCGGTGCGTGTCGTCCCGTCTTATCTGTCGGCTGCGTCAGCCTTTATAGAGGATCTACGAGGTAGCTAAGTACCACTCTCTTTTTGCTTTCCTTTTGTGCGCGGGGTTTCTAGGATGATGGAAGAAGAGAACAAGACGCCACAAAGCCCAGCATCGACCACAACGACCTTCGCCAACGCTACTACTACTACTGTCGCCACCCTCAAATATGGTCAACATACAACTGAGCATCCACATCAAGCGGGGGCAATGAGATGGCCTGACTCACGTCATGACGCTGGAGTCCTCCTCGTCAGCGATGACGAAGAGGACGATGATAGCGAGGATGATGATGATCTGGTTTGATTTACCACTGCTGATCTGACAGGTATGTTTCTTCTTGCTTGGCTGTGGCTACACGGCCGCAAGACAGGTATGTTCCTTTTGGAAGAGAGTTGGCTGGTGATGTGGAGGAAGAAACGATCCATGAGAAAGAATACCTGGAAGTGCTTGTATATCCTTCACACTTTTGAATATGTGATTTTCTGAAGCTCTTTAGGAAGGCCGGGTGCGTGTGCCTTCTGTGATGGATACAATGTGAGTGTCCCCTCAGTTCTCTATACCCGATAGCATTGATGTTGTACAGGTCAAGTGCTGCAAGCTAGGACTGGTTGAGGTCTATCCTCAGTGATGATTTGGACAAGTGTCGATGTTGGAAATGAGGAGGACTCTCAAAGCAGGACTGGATGTGCCTGCATGCGATCGGTAGAGTGTCTGCCTCATAGACAGCCTCGACGATCCGTGCATCATTCATGGCCTGGTGGCTTTTGGTGTGAGATGTCTTTCGTGTAACTTCTTTAAGGTGTTGTTGACTATGATGCCCGGAGTTACACGATGATGTATTCCGAGCTGAAAGTTGACGCTATCCGTTTCTTTGCAACACGACTTTGTACCAGTCTTCGAAACCTAAGTTCTTAACAGTTGAATGTCCTGGTTGAGGAACGAGGTCCAAGTAAAATGACTCCGTCCTACAAGTTTTGATAATCTATGCGAAAGGTGCGGAGTGTACAGCCCAGTTTAGGTAGTTAAGCATGTTTAATTCTTTATCGTATGGTTTGAGTTTAAAAACTTTGGTGATGGAATAATGCTGCCATTCGACCTCAACAGAAAGAGTAGCGTACTCCAGATACGCGGGAAACCACCCTGCATAATCCCAATCGATTAGCCACAAACGACCCCCTTTGTCGTAGATGATGTTCCGTGGGGCGATGTCGCCGTGGGTGAAAACAAGAGGATAGTCAGATGTAAATGCATCCGGTATACGGCCGTGCTTGTCCTTATGCCCGAATCGTGCTGTAACATCGCGCTTGTGGTTGAAGTAATCTAGCAATTCTTGGTGTGTCTGAAGAGCTCGTAAGTCTTCGATGAAGAATTGGCCACGCCACGGGCATGTGCGATCCAAATGGCCTGGGGCTTCGGGTGGGTTGGGAAACGCTTGAAGTTGCTGAATGTAGGAAGCAATGGTTTCAAAAGCCACATCCTTCTCGACAGCAGTCAAATCTCCCCAAGCATCGCTGAGTGTCTGGCCTTCAATAAATTCAGAAACGATGTGCACGCTGCGGCCAAAGCTGCGTTGCGTGCAGAAAACCAAGAACACACGAGGAATTGGGATCTGAGTGTTCTGGCGAACGAATTCGCTGGTTTGGGCTTCAAGAAGCCGAGTGTCTTGAGTGTGTTTGACGAGAAGATTTCCAAGGATCTGCGTCACTCCACCGCGCGATATGCTGTTTGACGAGGGATCGTCTATAGCTGCCAGAATCTCTTCTGGAGATGTAGCGAAGTCATCGGCGCGGAATAGGACTTTCGTTTCGTTATCAAGGTGAAGACCACCACACTCGAAACAACTATCATCTTTTGCATTACGATTAGCAGACGGTGCAATTCCAATCTAGCTTCACGTACCATCCGCCAACGACAAGTCAACGCCAGAAAGGGCCGATATGTTGCAATTGGACTGCAGGATGTCGCCCATCGCGGAAGCTAATCAGAGTAGTACTTTGAATTAATCAAGTCCTTGCAATTACTGAATCGAAAAATTCAACATGGGGAGGGTTGGAGGGGCAGGTAGTTGATCTCATAATATGAACTTCTTTCTTTCGTTCCTTTCGAATTCTTTGATGAAATATCAAACGTCGAACGTTGAGTACTTACAGAACAGAATACTAATCCCAAAAAGGCAACTGTGACAGGAGACGACACGTCGCTTCACGTCTCGCAAAATCTGTTCCTCACGTTCATGCGCATCTTTGACTACTTTTAACTCTTCCTCTTCTCTCCAGATATTTTCAATAATGGCCCGCTCAAAAAAATCAACTTCCAGTGGCTCCGATTCACAAACATCAAGCCCCAGTCTTCCTGAGCCCACTTCGTCATCTCCTGAACCAGCAGGCCCGCTCAGCTTCAAGACGAGCGACGACGACCGAGACGTTGTCAAAGTAAACAACTCCAATCTGACAGAACTCAAACATGCCTGCGATGATGCTCTTAAGCGCGTGCGTATAGCGTGCAATTTATTAGACGCGCCGCCGAACTCACACTCTACCTTTCTAGTACCTTTCGCGACCAGAACTGTTCAAGCAAATCCACCTTCACACAGATATACGGCTAGGGCTGGGATGGCTGAGCGTGTTTGTTGCTGCTGGTACAGCGTTGTACGGATATAAAGTCGAATTTGAAAGATCGAAGCCGGTGGTTTGGGTAGGGCTCTTGCTGTGAGCCATTATTTCCAACCCTTGCTCTTTGCAACGAAACTGACGTGACGCAATGAAGCTACATTTTCCTCACCGCGCTGCAAACACTGTACGCGTATTTCATCGAAGGCGACATAGTATTTGTCGGAAAACGAAAAACATTCTCCAAGAGAGTGTGTTCCTTTTCATGTTCACTCACCCCACGCCTGGGCGCTTACACATATCATTCACAGATTATCACAGAACGAATCACCCTCTCCTCATCCACCGAGCCTGTTTCAAAGTCCAAACCACCTGCTTACCGACTCCAACTGAATTATGTATGTTCCACGAGCGGCGGCAAGTCTCTCCTTGCCAAGGGTAAAACCCATGGCTCGAAGGAGTACAACGCTTTCTTCGATGAGCAGGGAACGATGGATCAGGAGCGGTTTGAGCAATGGGTTGGGGAGCTAGTGGAGGTGGCGATGAAGGGCAAGACGTCGTAGTGTTTGGGGGGCTGTGCTTTGCGTTCGCGTGACGTTTCTGATGTGGTTTCTTTCATCTTTTTTCTGGTCCTTGTAGCTAGGTGTGCCATATTTTCCATGAAGAAAGAGGTCTCAAAATTCTGTCTTTCGCATTTCATTTACCTGCTTTCATTGTATCAGTAACTGGTCGTCTTTTGTGCATAGACACACGGAATATTTTGCGATCAGGCACGAGCTTCATTTCGAAATTTGTGCTTAAAGCTTGAAGTTGAAATGCAAAAGGCTCTCCTATCTTCGAAGGCTAAGTTAGATACTCCAAGTCTCTCCAGTCTCTGCTCCAATGACGTGAATACTCCTGAAGCATCATCCCTTTCCCAAAACTTGACAATTTCCGAGTCGTGTCATTAATTCAGCAACCAAGTAACACACAGTCGATCCACGCTTATTTCATCTAACCCATTTTCTGGTACAAATTTATCATTCTCTCCAGTCCACCACGTCCCACGAACCGCGCTCATCCAGTGCTTGAAATACTTGTTATTCAGACCTTCTGACCCGCAGCCAATGTCGCGTCAAAACTTTCCTGCGCATCTGTCACCGTATCGGTTGCTGCAGCGTCTACCGTACCATATCAGCAAGTTGGAATCAGATACGACATCGAAGTCAACCACCGCAAAGCAAACACTGAGCAAGAAATGTCAGGCATGAAGTGTGCGCCTCAGATCGCGTTTGCCACGCCGTGGCGAGTCCTTCACGATCGTTAGATCCCGTTTGTCAGAAAAACAGAAGGAATGAAACAAAGGGACATGAATTTGACGGCGAGCGAGGAAACACTGTGCTTCTCAGGGGATTTCATAGGCCAACGTCCCGCTCGAGCTTGTCAATCTGGAAGTGTTTAATAGTAGCATTGATCGCAAAGACGCAAACACCATTGACAAGCAGCAAATGGGGCTGGAAAGGTACATGGGTCATAGGCGCGTTCAAAGAGGACAAGGATGTCATAACAAAAGGTGCGAAAGCCATCCTCACGAGGCGGGGGAGCGAGGCTCCTCCACTGCTATGTGTCCTATGTGATAGGTTATCACAGTCTTTGAACAGGTGCTTGCGGGGGCTAAATTGAACCTGGGCAGCCGGAGAGTCGACGAAGCTTAAGGTTTCCCCAGGCTGAGAGTGTAGCCGAGCATAGTACAGAATCAAGATACCACTAGGTGAGATGGCTAGTCCATAGTAGGTGTGAGGAGGTCCACTTTCATCTTGTGCTCGAATCCCGTGGGCTAAAGGTAGTACTCGTCCAAGGCGACAGGGATGGAAGATCGGACTGTATGACCATAACCATGCATGCTTGTGTCACCGCCAGTAGAAGAGCGGAATAACGCAACGTATGGCACGTCGGCCGAAAGGCAGAGGCATATCAGCAATTGTCGAACTACTCATCGGCTATCGAGGACGTGCAGACCTCTCCAGCCATTCATTCGTAGTATCATTAGCCGTTTAAACCAGAGAAAGATGATACAGATGATGCCAGACCCCGACTCCCACTGTAGTGGTGGATGAAAGAGAGAAACAATTTTGCAAGACCCGGTCTCGACTCGGACTGAAATTTCCGCTTCACAACTTGTTCACGACCAACCACCACTGTACTTAGTTACAAAGCAGCTGATCCTTCGAGTCGCTCAAACTTGATGCCTGAGGAACCTGACCCGAGCTTCGACGCTCTCAAAAACTGCAGCTGTGTTCAATGCTATAACTTCGGATGTTTTTGGACCCACCAAGGACGCACCATTCATGTTGACTCATATATCGAGTCATTTTGACCCCAAGCTACTTAAATCTGGAGTTTCTCTGATACACACTTCGTATTTAGAAATCCTTGACTGAAAAGATCGCCTCTTCATAGTTTTGTCCTCAGCATGACTCTAGAAAACCGTGAACCCCCAGCTTGGACACCTCCTCGGCATCCTCTGCATTTGCCCACCCCGCCACAGTTCTTGTCATTGTACAACTCTTTCACGCACACGAAAACACTATTTGTCCCTATCGATCAGACAGGCCGTAAGGTTACTTGGTACAGCTGTGGACCCACCGTGTATGATGCGAGCCACCTGGGACACGCTCGAAACTATGTCACGACCGATGTCCTTCGAAGGATTATGAAGGACTACTTCAGGTATGATGTGATTTTTGTTCAGAATGTGACGGATGTCGACGACAAGGTGTGTTGGCTAATATCGAGGTTTCACAAATCTTCGACTTCCACAGCGCAGATAGTTCGTCGAGCCCGTGAGCAATATTTTTTCACCAGATACAAAATAGATCATCCCAAGGTCGACCAAAAGGTTCTTGAGGATACTGTCCTTGCCTACAGTTATTACAGCAGGGGAACAGTCGGGCTTCCCTCCGTTCTCCCCATCCATGAATTTCGTAGTTGGATGGATGACAAAAAGTCTATGTTGGACGACACCTCTCTTGACGAAAAGCAAATAATGTTCAAGAGCCATATTACAACGTTAGAGCGCTCAGTAATTGCCTAGGAATCTGCTCAATTAACGCCAGTCAACTCTGACGGTTATTACTCTGCCGTAGAGGGGGTTCTATCCTTGTTTCTTGGATATGAACTGCGGAACGAGATTTCGGCTACGCACCATTCTTTATTTTCTGACTTGGCCGCCTACTGGGAAACCCATTTCAACGACGATCTCCGTGTGTTGAATTGCCTTCCCCCTACAGTTACGACCAGGGTCAGCGATTTCATACCCGATAACATCGAGTTCGTCGCAAAAATCATCGAAAATGGATTTGCATACGTTATTCCTGGAGGCACGGTCTATTTCGATGTTGCGGCCTTCGACAAAGCGGGCCATTTCTATGCTAAACTAGAGCCAGGCAACCGTGGAAATGACTCTACAGAGCAGAAACAGGCAGCTGGGATTCCTTCTGTCGAGAAAAAGCTCACTCCCGAGGAGCTTGAAATCCGAGAGGAGAAGGCGCACAAGCGAAGCCAACGCGACTTTGCTATATGGAAGAAGAGCCGTGTTGGAGAACCTGGATGGGAGAGTCCCTGGGGATTAGGTTCGTTTCATCCTTGCAATCAAGTTTACAGGAACTGAACTAGATGCAGGACGCCCAGGTTGGCATATCGAGTGTTCTGCTATGGCTAGCAAGGTTCTAGGCTCCCATATAGATATTCACTCGGGCGGGATAGATCTTGCTTTCCCTCATCACGATAATGAGTTGGCACAGTCAGAAGCGTACTGGCACGCAGATGGAAAGGCCAGCCCTGTGCAATGGGTAAACTATTCTCTCCACATGGGCCATCTATCCATCGAGGGCAGTAAAATGTCGAAGTCGTTGAAGAATTTCGTGACGATTAAGGAGGCGCTATCGAGCGGATATTGGACACCTAGAAAGTTGCGCTTGCTTTTTATGATGAGCGGTTGGAAAGGTGGTCTGGAGATTTCGTCGAAGGTTCAGACGGAGCTTGATACCTGGGAGAGAACCACCAATAAATTTTTCGCAAACGTGAATGCCCTGATTTTGGATGCACGCACTCCGATTAGTCCCCGCGAAAAACACCTGTTCCGATCACAAGAGCGACAATTATTTGAAGAGTGAGTACTTGACTGTCTCCGTTGCAGAACCGCGGGATCCTAACACCACACAGTCTGGAGAATGCGCAGGAAAATATGCATAACGCACTTTGTGACTCTTTTAACACCGCTCTTGCGCTGAACGTCATCTCCAACCTCATCACGAAAACGAACACATATCTAAAAGTGAACCAAAATTCTGCCAATAATCCCGACTTCTACTTCTCGCTCACCGCCGTCGAGGAAGTCGCTCGCTGGATCACCCGAATGCTTGAAATATTTGGCCTCTCTGATCGTGCAGCTGGTGACCTAATTGGCTGGTCACCTACACTAGCGGACAATCCAGCAGCAGGTCTAAGTGCGGAAGAAACAATTCTTCCATATGTGAGGCTGCTTTCAACATTCCGTGATCAGGTCAAACACCTGGCTCTCTCCAATATCACTTCCCCCATATCCCAGCGCCTCCTCGAATTATCAGATGAACTTCGGGATACTCAACTTCTTCCTCTTGGCGTATCTCTCGAGGATCGCGACAGCTTTCTCAAAGAAGCAGCACTAATCAAATTCGGCACCCCAGCTGAGCTCTTGTCCGCAAAGGAAGCGAAGGCTCAGCAGCTTGCAAACCGAGAGGCAAAAAAAGAGACTGCGAAGGCTGAGGCAAACAGGCTGAGGAGAGAGAAGGCTGAGAAAGCCAAGCTATCTCCCCGTGACATGTTCAGGACTGAAGAATATTCTGAGTGGGATGAGGATGGCGTTCCGACAAAGGATGGTGAAGGGAATGAAATGACGAAGTCGAAGAGGAAGGTTTTGATGAAAGCATGGGAGAAGCAGGACAAACTTCATTCTGTGTTCTGCCAAGGACTGTCAGGACAGTCGATGTAAGGTTCTCTCTTTTGCCTCTTACCGCATTGCCATTTCAGGAGACCGATATGAATGAATGAATAGATGTATTTTCTCGTCAGTACAGTGGATTATCGGAGATGATTTTTCAAGCTGGATATTGAAATAAAAGCACACAACAATTCAAATTGCCCGTCAGGTTTGCTTGCGATTCTTGGCAGCGTCAATGATGACATCTGCCGCTTTCTCAGATATCTGTAAGTGCGAAGTCATTAGAATTCTAGACGTGGATGCGCAAATAGCTAGGAATAACTCACCATGTATGTTGGAGTCGTAACAAAGAAACCTGGCACATTAGGCCAAGAACTTGCATCCACAACTCTCAGTCGATCCACTCCTCTAATTCTAAACTCTCCATCGAGGACAGCGTCTACATCTTTCAATGTCGACATATGTTAGCTAGTGCGTGAGTTTTTTTAAGATGCACTGGAAACCGACCGTTATCTGGCCCAATTGGATTCGTACAGCATGCATGATGGCCTGCAGTAATGAAAGCTATCAGCATGCAATTCGACGATGAGAGATGATGGCAAAAGTACCAAACGCGCGCTCAAGGATATACTGGTCGATATCATCATCTGTAGTGGCGTTGGACCCAGGCGAGACCTCGGCATCAACAAGAAGTGCGATGGGAGACAGTCCAACAATATTCCTTGCACGCTTGATCCCGTCCCGAAGCGCAGCGATATCCGTTGCTCCACCAGGAGCTTGGAAGCGGAGCTTCTGGATATCGAGTCTATCTTGAGGATGGGACCCGGTCAGGCGGACGGTACCCTTTGAAGACGGGTGGGCTTTGAGGATGACAGCCGTCAATGCATTGTGGATATCAGCTACCTGCTGAGGTGCCCCTGTACGAACATAATCAGAATTGTTGATGAGCATGAGTGAGAACTTCAGTTACCTTTAAAGAACCCAGGGAAAGATACGGGGGTGAAGTAGGTCAGGAGGTCTGGTGCGTCGAGACTTGGGGAAGACTTTGTTATGATGGCCTCGAGGGCTGAACCGAAGGCGTAAATGTTTTCATGGTTGTGCTGATTCCAGTATTCGAGGCAGGGATCTTCCTCCGGGTCTGAGAGGAACTTGCATCCACTGAGTATGGAATAGTTTTGTTTCATGCGCCATATCACGGAAACTTCGTCGTGGTCTATTTGTCGAACATCTAGTGAGCATGTGCAACATCTGACGAATGGCAAGAATGACCTTGGAGGTTCAGTCCAACCCCAGGAAGGTGAACGACCGACTCTATCCCTTGTTCTCGAAGGTGATCCTGATCCCCGATTCCTGACAGCTGCGGAGAATAGGTCTTTGTGTCAGGTCCATTTATGGCAAAAGAAAGGAAATGCACAAACCATTAGCTGAACCAGAGAGTGAGTGATAGAGTAATAGAAGCTCTTAACTGCGACCACTCACAAGCTGAGGACTCTGGAACGCGCCAGCACTGACAATAACTTCGTGTCGTGCAGTGACGTTCTTAACGTCCAAATCAACCTTACCACCAAAATTACTCGCCACAGGTAAAGAAGCGCCAGGCGCGATCTGCACGCCATATGCCAAAGGATTACCTCTACTCGAGTTGCACAACAACACTTTCGTCGCTAGGGTATCCGTGGCGATCGTAAGCCGCCCGGAGCTCGATTTCTGGACAGCCAGCAACCGTTCATGAACCGACGACCTTAGGTGATTCTCATCAATCGTACTACTGGGAGGAATGACGCCAGAGGCCCCATCAGACAATCGAATATTTAGATCCAGAATTGGAGGCCCCGAGAGAGCAAGTGAGGCGACTATATCAACAATTTGCAGATCTGGAAACCCCATAAGCATAAGTACACATCACCTTTGGACAAACGGAGAAAGACTGACCAAGAAAACCAGGGTTACTCAAAAATACATCCAAAGGGAAGAAGCTGGTCTTCAGCCAACCGTCAAAGCCGTGGTCCGGTGCTAATATTGGCAGCAGGTAGAGGTTCTTTTCGATGCGCCGGAAGTATTTTTGCATGTTATTTCGGGACCATGTCGGATCATTGAAGGTTTCGACAAGGTCGTCAAAGTCCTTCCTGGTGCCCGCAATGATATTGATCATTGCATTATGGACCTATTGAATGGTCAAACTTAGCGATATACATGGTCAGGGAACAATACCGTTGATCCTCCTAAGGCTCTTGCTCTTGGATACCTTGGAACGAGCAGATTCTCAAATGTTCACGTACAACAAAAGTCGACAGACATACCAGCTGTCATCCCTTTGTACACGGAAGCCATTTGGATACTCTTGGATGGTATAGTTCAATTCGATCTGAGGGTCTGAAAGGAATGTAATGAGCGGGCGAAGATATTAAGCGACTAATTTAATCACCTTCAAGCGAGCGTAGGTTAAAAGCAGGGATGGTCGTGTTTACATTGATCACACTATGTCCAGAATCAACTAGAAGGACTGAAGGACAATCAGGAACTCTCAACAACAAACCGCATGTCCGTGAGCTTACCTGAGTAACCATTTTCAGCAAGACGCGACGCAAGAGGTCCTCCTCCGGCGCCAGCCCCAACCACGATGAAATCATAGTCGGCATCATTTGAGTCAGAACAGACTGTGAGGGCAGAATAGACAGCCGTGGTGAGGACGGCGAGCAAGAACCAACAACGGGCCAGTGGAGACATGTTTCAACGAGAAATGCTTCATCATACCTCTCTCTTTTATCTTGAGCCCGGCTCACCGTTGATCGCCAGAAATTGTGTCGCGTGGTTATTTTCAACAAAAGCGAAGAAGTAAGCACTGTCACAATATGTTGAAACGTGAGTTTAATTTCGTATACTGGGCCGCATTTTCAATGTCTCCGCATCAACTCCGCATGGTTAAGTAACTGTTGTCGGCCGGTGGTAGGAAATGCATCTGCTTTTGGTTAGAGTGTTCGCGACAGCAACCGGACGCAGAAGGACAAATTCAGCGAACTCACAACGATGACGCAACATCTTCAATGAAATCCAACTGCGAGCTTCCGTCCATGTGATGCATGGATCATTCGGTAATATATCCTGAACTTGTGAGAGAAAATAGCTGATGTTGTCAATGCTACACGCATCCTCAATAGTCTCCCCAGACTATGCCGAATACCATTCCACTATATCGAATAGCACAACATTGAAAACATAGGGGCACTTGCCGCCATTCTAACCGAACAAACCAGCCACTCACATGTCCAGTTGATCATTCAAGTCCAATAACCAAGCCCGATTAAGGGTTAAGACAATACGTTACAGGAAAAGTGCCCGCAGATATGTCTTCGACGAGTCGATATCAACGGAAGGACCTCAATCAATGAGGTATTTCCGCTTGAAGAACGCGCGGAGGTGGAAGATTTGCCAGACGCCCAAGCCTGTAAGCGACACGAGCGTGAACCAAGCAAATTTTTGGACGCGTTGGTTCGTGGATGCTGCAAAGGAAAGGTGTGTGAGACCGAGTAGATTCATGCTTGTTATGATTTGTGGGATAAGCGTACTATTCGTGCCAGTAAACCGTTCTTCCCGCGCTTTGAGGTATCCTAGCTCATCCACGATCTCCTTAACGAGTCCCTCCAGTTTACGCATCTCCGTTTCGAGTCCTGATAGTGATTCCTGGTTCGCAATTGCACTGAAATATTCCATTGAGATGACGTGCTAGCCTGAGCTATGTACGCGACATACTTGTAATCCACAGCGTCAGCTCCAATATCAACGTCTAGGTCAATTACCCGTGACAGCTTTGCTGCATCCTCATGTGAAACATCTAGCAAAAAGTATGTTGAGTTACATTTGGCCACAAAGCAGGGAAACTCGAAACGCACCGCCCTCAATATAGTTCTTAAAGCACACTCCAACCTCTCCTTCACTATGTGTTGTGATAGCTAACCTCGACTCGCTCTTAATCCCCTTCTTGCTGAGATAAACGTTCTTCTTTGGACTCGAGTCCACAATCTCGATGTCAACCCGTTGGTTTAGGCCAGGTCCGACGTTCGCTGTGACGATGACGAGCGCGTTAGGGTGTGCTGCATTCCATATGCATTTTGAGGGTGGGTATCGATGCGCTTGGAGAGCAAACTTGATCGCGTGCGTACGTGTGGATAGCAGCAACAGTGTCGAGAGCAGGAGGAGATTGAGTGACGAAAATAGCATTATTGGCGGAATACTGAAGGCAGGTAGAAATGCAAATTGCTTGCGCTAATGGTCCTGTCAGGAAATCCCAGCCGTTCCCTAGGTCTTCGCCACAGAGATGTTGGAAATTCGTCGTCAGTCGTCGGTGTATATGTTCAAGGCCACCGTGGACTGCAACGTGGAAGACGTAGTCTTCCGGTTCAAGCTAGGCCAAATACTGCAAATTCGAATTCAACGCCAAGCACATACATATCTGTGCTGTCATTCAGTTGAGAACAGTAGAGAGAACAGTCCATTACGAATTCGAAAGAAGTCTTAGAGCGTGTTATCAAGCAATGGAGGTGTATGCTCCGATTATCAGCTTTACTGGGACATGGCATTCGCATGACGTTATAAGACACAGAATTACATGAAATACATCGTACTTCAGGGTGACACGAGCATAGGAAGGGGTGCGAGCGACTCGCACATGCATAAATAGTACATCAGACGCTGAATACATAAGCTATGGCATACGGTGCTTGGGGTTAGAACCACTTACGTGACACCGTATAAGTAGAAGAAATGAAGGTAAAAGTACGTTCAGCGTAACTCTCAACACTTTTTGATAGGCAGAGACTGAACAACCTAATGCCTTCGATCATCATATCCACGTCCCCCGCGATCTCCTCCACGTTCACCCCGATCGTAGTCGCGGCCATATCCACGATCGCGGTCGCGGTCACCCCTGTCATAATCACGATGTCCCCCACGGTCGTAGTCCCTTCCACCTCCGCCGCGGTACTCGTCGTGGCGTCCGCGTCCTCCCCCGCCACGTCCGCGATCATCATAATCACGCGAGTAACGGCTGTCATACGGGCGGGGATCGTAGGGGCGTTCAACTGGCTCCGCTGGAAAAATTAGAGCATACATTGCATAAAGATAGAACCGTCCTCACAATCGCCCCGTTTGGGGGGTCCGTAGTATCTGCCTGGGGTAGGCGTGCGTGCACGGCCACGACGGGCCTAGAGAAAATAAGAAGCGTCAATAGGAATGTATTAATAAGCGACGGCGAAGAATTAACCTTCTCAACGTTCATTACTTTGCCCATGAGGTCGGTTGAGTTGAGAGCTGCAATAGCGGCATCTGCCTCTTCAGCGGTCTCCATCGTCACAAAGCCGAATCCGCGTGAGTCGCGAGTGTGTGGGTCATACATCACTGACGCCTTTTTAACCTAATACAAGATAAGACTTTGTCATACTACAATGATGGGAGAATACATACCCGGCCGATTTTCGCGAACGCAGCTTCGAGGTCACGGGTATCAACTTTTTGGTGAAGGCCAGATACGTGTAGGTTATTGCCGGGGTTAACTCTATAATTTTATATCTTTAAGAGAAGGAGTGTAAGAGGGAAGCAGCTGAAACACTCACCCCCGTTCGCCCTCACGAGGACCTCCGGGGCTTCTGCTCCTGCTTGACCTCCTAGGCCCATCACCGTTACGGTCCCTGCCAGGTGAACGGCCAGCCCCGTTACCGTTCGTGTTCCAATTCTGCTCGTCCGGCGCCAGGACAGCGTTGTTGTTCAAACCAGCATCATGCGTGGGAATGCTGATTCCACTGCTGGTGGGTGCTATGTCTTGAGATTGCCAGGCTGAGGAAGGATGAAGGAAAAGCGAAAAAAGTAGGTTAGGTCGTGATTATGGGCGAAATTGGTGACGACGAGAGAGCGAAGGAGAGAATACAGGGATAGACCTCGGCCCCCTTGCGCCGAGAAGCGAATGGTGAAAATTTTGAGTTGGGGTGGAGAAAAAAGAGGACAAATGTCGGCCTCTCGGCGCGCTTCAGCGCACAAAATGAAATTTTATCGACATGATGATAGCAAATGCTGGCCTTGAGCCAACACTGATGGAAGGACTCTGGACGTGGGTGAAAAATAGGCGAAGTGAATGCTGGCATGGTGTGCGATGGTATTGTACTGATATTTGTCCGGAGCACTGGTGGTGGCCGTGGGTGATGCTGAGAACGTACCGTCTTCCATTGCTGAACGTTGCTGGTCGTGTTGAGGTCAATGTGCTGGCCGTTGTGGTCGTTTCTGCCAACCGTTGTTGCTCTTTATTTGTGTCAAACCAGTCAAGGCACCCACAAACGTTCACACGCATGGACTCCGAATCTCCGAACGGTGACCATCCAGTGCAATATTGGCGCGAATACCCTTGTACACCAGCTGTACGCCCAAAATATCAAGTTTCCTATGAATATTCTAGAGGCTAAGAGCACGACTACAGACTAGTTCGGCCGGGTCTTGGACCTTGCTTGGACCAGCTTGAAAGACGTCGCCTGGGCTGTCGTAATCTTCCTAGTAATCGAGAAAGAAAAAGACAAATCGCGCTTTCGGCGCGAATTCCTCCAGATATATGAGCTCCTCGATCTCTTGGATGACACTCCTCCCAAGACATCCGAGGAGGTTGTCAACGATTTCAAGAAGCTTATGCTGATTATACGGCTGATCCTTTTGTTCCACGGGTCGCAATTTGACATTATACCGCTGATCGAGCCTCTGCGACAAAAAGATGGGGAGGCGTTTTCCCAGATCATGGCAGCTACTCTGCAAGAGGCCAACGCGGTTCTCCGACTACGGAAAAGTGCCATATCATCTACGGACAAGGTCGGCATTGTGTGTGAGCTGTTCAAGGTACATTTGACGTTTATGAAGAGGATTGAGGAACGCTCCGTAGTATTGGACAGAGCGGTTGGAAAGAAGCTGGAGGCATTGCGCAAAGAGCTACCATCATCAGATATTGATAGTAGTTGCTATCAGTTAATTGGATAGCCCGGCTTATAATGATGAACTGATTCTAAGAACAACATCGTCTCACAGTCGTACAAAGAATCAACTCAGAGTCACGGCAGAATCTGGCAGAATCCACTCGTCTGACTGTCACTAATATTGTATGTCGCATCAGCCATGATTGTCTGGACGAACCACATGGGTTTTCCTGAGTGACAGCACAAGAGAATTTATAAGTCACTCATTTTCCCTGTCGTTCCCGTGACATTACCGTCTCCTTCCTTCTTGGTCTGTGTCTTGCTAACCAGTATCATCGACTAGGTTAGGTTCACTGCCCCATGCAAGCTTGAATTGGTTAGGAACAGATGTACGACAGATAATACTTATGCAGAAAGAAAATTCGAGTGTATTGACTTCTTGTCTCATCCCTTTCATAGCTCGACAATGCGCCTAATCTTTCGTCGCGAAACGGCAGGAGAATTGTTTATGGACTCTAATCAACCTGTCGGAGCACATTCCATATTTGGACATGGCCGATCTTTTGTGACATGGTCGAGGGTGCACTCCTCTTTATCATCACATCCACCGCTTCGTTCATTTTCTTTGCAATGTTCCTTCTTCCCTATGTCCGATACTCGCGGTGGCCTTTTTCATGCTCGCTGTCCACAAAGGATGATCTCTGCGAGAAATGGACATCCCATTCACCAAGGCTATGGCGCTCGGGTGGGCTTTGATACTTGGATGCTTTGACTTTCCATGATCTTTGGCTTTCCCCTGTACCGCCTTTGACACGACC
>JABCKG010007576.1:0-88628 GCA_018851835.1 Hypsizygus ulmarius | reverse complement strand
AGACGATTGCATTGAAGTTGGACATCAACATGTCTCTTTTCCCCTACTCCCAACTGTTCCCCGGTCCAACATTGACTGTAGTAATATCCGGTCCACACATCCAAGCGGTCTCCACATTGTACGCTTTCCCCGACTCTCACTGTTCGTAGTCTAGTGGTCGCACTTACCATCGGGCCGCAGGACGGGGAATTTGCTCCACACCACAGCAGATCGAGACGATGCGACCAAGTCAGGGCCAATAAGATGCGCGGCCATAGATAAGAGTGGGAAGTATTTGGCGACGTCGGGAGAGGATAAGTTATTGAAGGTGTGGGAGGTGGAGGGGCTGAAGTTGCTGAGTGAACGGTAAGTGTCATATTCTAAAGGATACTCGACGCTGTGACTCATGAATGGTGTTCAGAGAACTCCCAAAGAGACCTACAGCGGTACGATTTACGGCGGACGCGCAGACGATCCTTGCCTCTGATAAGTTCGGGGATGTGTTCAGGTGAGATAGACATTCTATCCTTCGGACAATCGTGCACTGACCAGGTGGTGTTGCCGCAGCTACCCATTCCACTTCACCCCTCTCACAGTCAAGCAACAAAAAGACGCCCTGTCATCGCATGAAAACCCTTCCGGAGGTACACTCGTTCTGGGGCACGCGTCTCTCCTCACTGCTTTCCTCCTCAGTGCCGACGAGAAATATATCATCACTGCCGACCGCGATGAACACATCCGCGTCAGCTGGTATCCACAGGGATACAATATCGAGATGTACTGTCTCGGACATACGAAGTACTTCTTCTTTCGCGTCTTCACGTCCTCATTTTCATTCCACATCGCGATAGATTTGTATCAGCCATCCATAACCCGGACTTCGCACCGGAAGACTTGATCTCGGGAGGCGGGGATCCAGTGCTTAAGATATGGGACTGGATGACCGGAAAGGTGAATCATGAAATCGAGATATGGGAAGTTATGCAGCCATACATCAAAGTACGCACGTCCAAGAGGAGAAGGGGTGATGATGGCGAGGATGGGAGTGAGGGTAAGAGAAAGGGGAAGGGAAAGAAATCGAAAGGGAAGGGAAAGGGGAAAACGAAGACGGAGGTGGATGAAGGTGCGAAGGAGGGGAACACAGCAGCTGAAGAAGAGGAGGATGTTGCGAACAAGGCAGAAGGCAGTATAGCACCGACGCAATCAATGGAGCCAGATGAAAAGGCAGAAAAGGTCTTGGTGGTGCGCAAAATTGACACGGTCACCTCGGGAGGTTCACGCCATATCATTTTCAATGCCGTTGGGTATGCCGTCGTCCGTGGCCATTTCCTACATTCTGTGAGCTCATCTTTACAGGTCAACTGCATTATTTATTGCATCGTACCCTCAAGAAGGCGTGGCCTCGGTTTTGCGCGCGTTAGATCTTGAACAACCTGTTCTTGATTTCTTTGTCGCTGAGGATGGGCTAGTCTGGGTCTCTGTTGATGGGAACTGGTCTGAGGCTGGCCTCGATACTCCGGAGAAGATACCCCACTTTATACATGTCCTCGATGTCTCGTCTGGAGAGGTACAGGCGGCCACTTTCTACTGTCTAATCTATGTCTTGTTTCTTACCACCTCTCTCCCCAGCTTGTAGAACGTGCTCTAGACTCCCCGCTGCTTAGATCACTCAATGCGAAATGCCTCCTCCCAGGTATGACTTCGAAACCCCAGCACATGTCCTTTGTCTCACTCGATTGACTACGAACGTTTGATATAGCATCCGTGGATGAAATCAGGCGGCTGGACCTATACGGTGATCTTACTACCATGCCTAAGAATACCTCAGAGGGCGAGCAAGACCAGGATGACGATACTCCTGTGCCCAGCGAGGGCGCTCCACCAGAAAAATCTGTAAATAAAAAGGTACTAGGGAGGCTCAAAAATAAACGAGCTGTGCTCGAAAAAGAACAAGAAATAATAGGACAACGGACAAGTACACCAGGTCAAAATGATGAAGTAAAGGAACCAGATACGAAGAAGGCAAAGTCGGAACATGGCGATGACCCTGACCAGAATACGAGTACACAAGATGTCGTGATGGCGGACGAATAATGTGACTCTCCCACCACTATTCAGCGTCATTTCTAAACTTGCGACTCCGAGGTAGCAGGAACAGAAGCATTACCCGAGCCAGCTGAAGGAAGCACGAAGGTCGATTTGGGACGGCTCCCGAGTCCACTCTACGTTTAGGAAAAGTCACGTCTTCGAAAAGGACACAAAAAGGCGAGAGAGAGTCACCTTCGCATAAATCTCCTCGATCCAATGCATATTAGCAATCGAATCCTCTTTGTCGACCCAAGTCTGGGGTGTGCGTCCTTTAAGCCGATCCACAAATGCCTCCAGCTGGAATCTGTAAGTCATCCACCATGCTTCACCTTTGCCTTCCATCTTCCCATCGGCGAAGGTATAGACCTTTTCCACTCTGGTTGTAGTTCCCTGTCCGTCCTTCTTACTAACCTTGATAGAGTGGTAGAAAGTTGGCATAACAAAATTGACTACCTCGATCTCTCCGCCTTCGCACTTGATAGACGCGGTCACCTGCGGGATGGATGGAATGATACCATATGTGTATGGTACGGAGAGGTCGCACTTGAGTGATGCAGTCGCGTCGTTGGGGAGTCCAAGCGTCGCGGTGGTACCGCGGTCGACGTCGGGCTTGAATGAAGACGGAGCAGAAGGCGGCTTGTGCAAATCGTGTGAGACGGAGGTTATGGAGGTCGGATTGGAAGATGAGAGGTAACGGATGCAGTTCAAGGTGTAGCCTATTCGCAAACTCGTGACAAGTTTAGGCAATCGAAGCGAATAGCTTACAGCCCATATCCATAAGTGCACCTCCACCGAGCGCGTAGTCGAATCTGATATCTCCGGGTTTCATAACTCCCTTAGGGACAGTTAGTGTGGACTGGATATACTTGACGGCTCCCAACTCCCCACTGGCAATGATAGCCCTCGCCCGCTGAATCGCAGGGTGGAAACTAAGCGTCGAAGAAGATATCAAGATGATGCGAATGTTTAAAGATGTGTGCTTCACTTACCGATAATGGAATGCTTCCAGCAAAACGAGTCCTTTCAGTTCAGCGAGGTCAAACAATTGACGCGTTTCTTCTGCGGTGTCAGCGGATGGTTTCTCAACAAGGACGTGTTTTCCAGCAACCAACGCTTTCATTGTCCACTCGTAGTGAAGGCCATTGGGGAGCTAGACGGTAAAAAGAGTAAGACATGAATGAGAAGTGCATGGAGACGACTGACAGGATTATAGACGGCATCAATCTCAGGATCGTCAAGGAGTTCTGTTATGAGCTCAAGTTAGATGGGAAATGATACATGGCGAATGTTTCTGACCTTGGTAACCATTTGGACCACCATACATCTTTTCGATGCCGTGTTTCTTGGCGAACGCCGCCGCTCTGTTCTGGTCACGAGCAGCGACAGCATAGACGATTACTTCAGGATGGGTTTTTGCGGGACTAATCAGGGCAATAGGAGCAATAGCTGCGGCACCTAGAATGCCAAACTTGATAGGTTTGCTGTCTGCGGAGGGTTGAGCAGCAGGAGGATTCAAGGCCTGGCGGTATCATGGATGTAGCAACGTCAGTCGGTATCTCCAACGTTCCAGTATTGGCTCACCCATATGATCCTTTTAAAAAAACCAACGACGGAGGACATAGTACGGTAGAAGACCTAGATTAGAGTGGGTGAGAATTGCAATCATAAGTAAGTGCATACCGGTTACCCCTTGCGAGTGTGACTCGTGAACGTTGGCGGCCGTGGCTCGTTTCTGATCATAAATTCGGGCCGGAGTGGTTAAGCTAAGAGATTATCACGTGACTGATATTTATTACTCTCAACGTTGAACCACGCTCAACTCTCAAGAAGTTGAGTAGAACTCGACAAGGCATACCAGCTATGAGCAAGAAAAGGTAGAGACCTGTTCATCAGGCATCGTATTAAACATAATAACCCCACAAAGCTCCAAACTAGATCTCCTTGTCCGCGTTCGATACTCCAATCCTCTTCCACCCCCACCATGCCCACCAAAACTCCTCGACATTCCAACGAACCCTATGCGTTATGCTCGCCCAGAGTTTCTCAATGCCGTAGCCAGTGATGCACCATTGCCAATGATTGTTGACGCCGAGTGCGGTATGCCGCTCGATCTTGGGAAATGGGAATCGTTATGGGAGGAGGAAGCTGATGATTCAGGTTCTGATTTTATTAGCCCTTCTTTTTCCATTCTTACACTAACAATTAACTTGCAAAGCACTTAACCCTGATCCAACAAATTTACCACCACTTGATCCGAAGGACGCGTTCCTCCTTGGCGATGTTGCCGCTTCATCTGGGTCGTTTACGAATGGGACGTCACATGCACCCGCAACACCTTTGGCACATGTCCCATGGCTTCGGAAGACAGAGTATATCAGTAGAGAAGGTGTACAGCGGTCAGGGGCACACGAACCGTATGTTCTATCTTCCTCTTCCCTGACTCTTCTGACAGTCTGTTCACAGAAAACATGTCATATCCACAGCGATAGATATCTCCCGTGGTGCTCAACTTCGCGATATCGAGGCGTCCTTCGCCGCCTGCAATGACAAGTTTTCCCTCTCCACGCTACGGCATCCCAACAAACCAGGCGTCACCGCGGTCGAATCCTACGAAGTCCTTCCAGATGCGGATATTTGGGCAAATCAATATGATCTCTTCAGATTCTCTGAGCGCCCAGGAGAGAGAGCCCTTGATGTAGGTTTCCGTTTACTGTTGTCGCGTAACTGCCATCTAACCATTTCATAGGTGGAGGACCCACGTCTGGATTGTGCTATTCTTCGACCCATGAAAACGGAGCACGATTCATTCCTGGCTTATTATCTGACGCAAGACGATGAGTCAGCCCTCAAGTTCAAGGACACCAGGTTTGGGCTGCGACCATATCAAGTGCCAGAAAACGAGGAGGTAAATCTGATCAGCACCGTGTCCCTATGTACCTATTGACACACCATGTCAGGAAACAATATTCCACTTTGTACGAGATTACGAAACTGTCAAGGTTGAACAAGAAGTCCCGAATGAGTTTCTATTGGTGCTGCATGACGGAGATCCAACAGACAGTTTGGATGATCTCGCGAATGGTATCGATCGTAAACCGTTGCGGAAACAAAAGGGAGCATATTACAAGAACATCGAGAGAAAGATGTTGCTCAAGAAGAAGCGTGCCAATGTGAGGATGCTGCTTTCCTATCATTTTGTCAATCACACTGATGTCATTGCAGGTTTACGAGCAATACGACGACAAGTGGGAGATAATCCGAGTGACACATGCAACAATGAGCAAGGAAGAGGAGGATGAACGCGAGGAAGCGTTGGCTGAGGTTGCAGATCCAATGTTCTTGATGGTACGTGGTGACGCGGATGCTGATGGTGACATTGAGGTGGATGAGGCTGGGGTTGTAAATGGAGGGCTAGACTTCACATCAACAACACGAAGTTAATTGAAAGACCTGATCTTGATCTTGTCATTCTATTGTACGATGTTATAGCACTGCTTTCATGTACTCATGCATACACACTAATATTCGGTTGATTGTGGTGCGAGGGTCCGACATAGCGAGAAGTACAGCATGTTCATAATGGTGGAATTCATGTGCGACATACGAACATACAAGGATATGCGGCAGGTGAGGAAAAAGTGAAGTGATGGACAAAGGGACTCTATGCCTCTGTCAGTTCGCGCAACCGGCGGACAGTGCTAAAATAGAAATCCCATTATCAGAATACTTCGCGTCGGCACCGACTCAAGGAGGCATACCTGCGAACGGTCGCGGCCGCTGTCGTCGAAACGGTCCATGCACCTCCAGCGATGACTTTTCTGCACGCACTGCAGTTCCAGATGCCAACAGCAGTCCTCTTGACGGAATCCTATAGATCGTCGATCTTTGAGCATCCAATCCATTTCTAAGGACTTCAATACACACCTTGCCGCAGAAGGTGCAGGTATACCGAGCGTGCTGTGAGATTTCCATCTTTTTGACCTGCTTACGCAGGGAGGCACCGTAACGCTGAAGGAATCGATAGATGTTCAGCCTCCAGCACCTCGAGATGTAATGCAACTTGAAACTCACAGTACCGTATTTTCCGGTGATTCCGACCTTCTTTGTGCGCTTTGTCTGGGGATTGATTCAGATCAGGTATTCTTGCGAAATGGAGACATAGATTCTAACCATCGTGAGGTGTGTTGAGGATTGCAAGTGTCGGCGTTGCTGGTCCTAACGATAATTTGGTCTATTGCGTGAGAATCCACCGGCGAATTGCCGAAAACTGTACAGTTGCTCAGCCACTTGCAAGGACACGTGGTCATCACTATATCTGCATTTGGCTCTGTATCTTTGGTCGGGGAACAAACAACAAAGTCAAACTACCACCTCTGAAATGCAAAAACGGATCTATCATTCTGTTCCCAGGTCAAGGGTGTACCTAGGGCCCGTCTTGGCTCCACCCGGAACTCAAAATAGTTCATGGCAGTCTCCAAGGGGCTTTTTCAGTATAGGGTTAAGTGGCCCCTGTCAGTATCGTTGTCCGACACGAACGCTGTTGTCCTCCTGTGGCCCCTGGTCTCGGCGATCGCTCCAAGACTATGCGCTGAATAATGAGACCACGGACGAACTCGAAGCACTAGACCGTGGTACATGAGTATAAAGGGCATCGTGCATCGCTCATCGTTCATTCTAACTGCCACTTTTGCCATGAAAACCGAATCCACAATGGCATCTTACCCTTACCTTCCTGTCGAGATCATAGAAATCATAATCTCAGACGCCTGGTTTTTGCCTCTGTCGAAGGACGAACGGATCCTTTTCATGACCTCGGCACTCCTCGTGAACAAGACCTGGCAAACTTTATTCTTCCGTCTCTCCTTCACGCATGTCCACATTCCACACACATCATACCTGGACAAATATCTTGCCATGCTCTGCGGAGTATCTCCCCTCTTCAATGAGGAAACGAAATCACTGCCAAATTCCCTTTGTGAATCCATTACATTAACAATCGACCACACTCATCTCGATCCCCAGTTGGAAACCACGCACTGTTCTCCAGAGCTTATCTCCAACCTCTTCTACTTCATAAACGCGCTCGAACACGTTCCCAACCTACGGACGCTGTCCATAGCGTATCATAACAACACCTTTGACGGTGTCCTCAACACCTTCTATTTTAATCCCTTGCCGAAGTGGATAACGAACTTGGAGTTAAGCTTCGACTTTCCTAATTCACCCCCCTCGTTGGTTGAAGCTCTGCGCATGCGTCATAAACGTGTTCCAGGGTGTGTTCCATGGTCGCTGTCGTCTATTCGCCGCCTCTCCATTCTTGGTGGTACTGAAGCTCTGATCGCGGACATGGTGTCCATTTGTCCGGAAATGCAGACACTTCGAATGGATTTAGCGGTTGATCTCGGAGGAGAGGTTAGCAATAAACAGGCGATTTCACTCGAGAGCGTCACTCCAGGATATGGGGTTTCTCAAACAAACCCACTCAAGCTATTCATAGTGACATCGCCGTCTCCTGAGACCTTATGCCATGGTTTATGGCAGGGGGGCTTGATCGATGTGGAGGGTGGAATTCGAACATTTCGCGCTTTGTAGCGTTCTTCAAACCCCATGGATGTATAATAAAGGAAACTATTTGGTTTACAAAAAGTTGAAAACGACAACGACGTTATTCTGGCGCATCAAGTACAAATGACGAGTGAATCAATGACCACACTGTCACGATTGAAGTAGAAGAAAATATCAGTATAATATGGTGGGGATATAGTCGATATATGAGAATCCAGAAATTCCGAGAAGAGGTGATACGTCGTGTTAGAGAAAGTCGTTCCTCTTCTTCATTAGAAAGCTTCAGCATCACCGCCATAACGTTTCGGCAGCTCACTGGGGTCAATAACTGGCACGAGTGCCTTCCTAATTGCATGATGTCCAGTTCCAACAACAGACATCTTGGCCAGGGTGTTGGCGGAGATGAGGGGTTTGAAGACCCAAAAGATCCAGTTCAGAAGTGTTGGAACATTGATGAAGAACTTCTTATGCTGGATATGTTTTTAATACCCGTTATAAATAGGATGATTTATGGTTGAACTGACCAGCAATTCCGGGTAATGGCCTTGGAAGATGCTCGTTGCTTCAGAGGCGGCATTTTTGGAGTTGGCATCGCGACTGGACAAGCCCACCCCCTCATAGTCTGCATACAGGTGAGTGGAATGTGACTTTAAACCAGGGTCATATACCGACCGTGAATCTGAACGGTCTGATCAATCTCCGTAAAGTCCAACAACATGATGCTTTTCTCCTGCAGGACAACACGCCAACTGTATTGCCGGAAATCAAATGGTGTTATTCCTAGCTATAGATGAGCTTACCGAATGAACCGCTGGACATCACTGAAAACCTCGCGGATATTTGGTAGTCCATAGCGGTTGTATCTACACAATGCTTTAGCCCAATCAATTTGCACCAACAAACATTTGGAGCTTACACAACTGGTCTGCCCTCTTTATCGCGTCCATAGATGTGACCAGCCTGTCCAAAAATATCTTCTGGGAATTCCTCCTTGAGTGCTGCCTCTATATTAAATGATTCGCGCCATCGCAAGGTCGCGACCAGCATATCGCGAGCTTCTGGGATGCTCAGGTTCCTATGTAGTGACCGTCAGCTTGGACCCTGGTCGATATCCAACCAGAAAATAATACCTCGCCCTGAGGAACTTCATCAGAACCACGCTGACACGCGCGTCCTTGGGACTCGTCGGGTCGATGCAGACACCCCATAAAGTGATGCTGGTGTCTTTGGCATTTGGGTTGTCGGGATATCCGTCCGCGAAGATATCTGGAAGTATAGCCTGGAGATATGAAGTGGTGGGTACCATCAGAGTCAGAGTTATACATATTTAAATACATAAAACATACCCTAAATTCCCTTAAAGCCTTCCATTCGGCGTCCGTGAATAGTCTCGTCAAGGTGCTATGAGGCTCAGAATCATCCATATTTTCTTTCGCGACAGGAGTAGCAGTGTCTGTTGCTGTGAAAGAAGTGGAAAGAGTAGCAACAGGTTCCGTAGTAGAGGTTGCAGCTGGAGCAGTGGGCACGTTGGACTCTCCAGGCGTAGCTGCAGCCTGAGGCGTTGGTATGTCGGAGGCATTAGTTGGCAACGTGTCAGTCGTTTCTGGAGGACCAGGGAAAGTGGGAGGCGAGCCAGGTACAGCCTGAGCAGCAGAAATAGTCCCGGTAGGTTCCGGACTTGTCGTAGTGGTGGGTTGGGGAGGTATGACATCTGAAGGTAGGGTAGCAACCGACGAGACTGGTTCGGTGTCTTTGGCTGTGGACTCGGACGTCGACACAGGAGCGTTCGCTGGTGTCGACGCAGCAGAAGACGCGACCTCTGTCATTGCTGGAATCTCAAGGAAACGGTGAGTGCACAGGGACTTTAAGTAGTCCTATCAAGAACTGTACAGAGTTAAATTGAAATGGCACGAGAGTGGGATGGGAATACAGAAATCTGATAAGATAAGACATGTCGGCCTAGGTCCTGACGGAATGAGCCTGAGAAAAGGTTGACAACGTGCCGATCTTTCGAACTCCTCCGAGTCGGAAGAACTTGAACGATGCATGCAAGTTGTCTAGTATTATGAGACATCATGTTGAATTTATTCACTGGTCCTTACAAGTCACTTACGACCGGTGCACGTTGGTGGGACCTTACAACAAAATGGACCATGCGAGGAGTACTTGAATATCGTTTGGATGGTCAGACTCAGAGTCGTGGACGGCGACTGCTGCAATCATTTTGAGATTTCATCGCCACGAACGTGATGGTCACAGACATCTGTACCTGTCACGCTAGTCTCAATCTTCTGCTCACATACCCCTCTACTTGTCGTGAATGCGTTAATTTATATAGCGCACCTTTTACAGTTGCACTATTACTCCTGTCATGCCTCACTCCTCTGCCAATGGCTACGACCCCCGATTTCACCCAGCTGGCGAAAATTATCGAGCCAGCAACACAGGATGGAGCATCGACGCCCGTCCACTTCCTGCCCACGGCAATGGCTTTGGAAGGGACGATAAATACTCTTCCAAGAGCATTTCCTCGACACTTGTCACTCATGCTACTGGTGTGAAGTCGTTCATTCAGCAGTACTGGTATTTCTGGCAGAAGCCGACGAGCCGGTCTCGTCCCTTATCGCCCAAGCCATCCTTAACAACAACTCCCCCATCCTCTACTCTTGTATTCGTTCTCCTATGCACTCTATGGTACTCGACGTCGGCATTATCCTCTAACACCGGAAAGGCCATCCTCACCCAGTTCCGTTATCCCATTACGCTCACATTCGTCCAATTCGGCTTCGTTGGCTTCTACTGCCTCCTCTTTATGTCCCCCATAATTCGCTTTACTAAACTACGGAAGCCGACGAAGGCAATTATACAGAGCACACTACCGATGGGAATGTTCCAAGTCGTTGGCCATATGTTCTCCAGCATTGCCATCTCTAGGATACCAGTTAGCACTGTCCACACGATCAAGGTTAGCTTCAGACATCATATTTCCGCTGTACGTGCTAAATTTATGACAAGGCATTGTCCCCTTTGTTCACTGTTGCCGCATACGCCTTCCTTTTTGGTGTCAGCTATTCTACGAAGACATACATCTCGCTTCTTCCGCTAACAATCGGCGTTATGCTAGCATGTTCATTCGACATGTCTGCATCCAATGCAGTTGGACTGCTATGTGCATTTGGATCCGCTCTTGTTTTTGTTAGTTCCAACATCTTCTTCAAGAAGATAATGCCATCCAGTACTGGCAGCTTTTCGCAAGTCCCATCCCATAAAATCGACAAACTCAACCTATTGCTATACTCGTCGGGTATGGCTTTCATCCTCATGATTCCTCTCTGGATGTACTACGACCTCCCTATGTTTATCGCCGCATTTAACAATCCTGCCCACATCACGCATCCCAAGGACGGTCATCAAACACCGCACTCCGTTGCATATTACTTCTTTATGAACGGGACAGTAAACTTTGCTCAAAACATAATTGCCTTCGTCATCCTCTCGTCAACTTCTCCAGTGACATACTCCATCGCCTCTCTTATCAAACGCGTTGCCGTCATTTGCATCGCCATCGTTTGGTTCAACCAAACAGTACATCCAATCCAGGCATTTGGAATAGGGATGACATTCACTGGACTGTACATGTACAACAACGCCAAGTCCGATGTTGAGCAGGGGGAGAAAAAGATGAGGCGGGTAGAGGCAGCTCGGGATTTGATGCTTCCGACAACGAAGTCAGATTCACGGCTCATGGCCGGATCCGACTATCCGCCGGCGTTTACAGTCGCGGAGACCACCAGTACGGGTCTAGCATCGTCATCCTTGTACGGGCGTCCGAGAAGTGCATCATCAGCCACTTCACATACCTTTCACCATCCCCATGCCACGGGTCCACACATCCATCCGCACCCCCTTCCAGTCAATAACCTGTCCATCAGGACCATTTCACCTGCATTCCACACGACACTGGAACCCATGAAGGATGCGCGGATCAGCTCTCCGGTTGATTCGTACCCGTCGCCGCCACCATCTATAGACTCACCCCCGTCAAAGACCATCCCTTTGGACGATACGTTCAGTCTACCAGAAAGCATACGTAGGCAGCCACATCCACCGGCTATTGTTGTTGCTGCGTAGGACTATCTGGCATTGTTATATAAGTTATCGTGTGGACCATGCAAAAATCATAGCATACTTTACAAGCAACTTTATCTACCCACCTACACGTCATAGATTTCGATACCCGAATCTTGTATCTTAATGTTGTTGGTTCATGCTCAAGCCATTTGCAAGCCTGCAAGCGGATGATGTACTTGGTACATCAACGGTACATACAGAGGAAGACAGTATTGGGACGTGACTGATGTGACGAAAACGTGACAAATCACCAATTTCACACGTTTGTGTTGGACTGGTGAAGCAAGAGTTTCTCGTCAACGGGCCCACCGACATCCTCAAGACTCCTCAAGACCTCTTTTTCACACTATGGTCCGTATGATCCATTTCATCCGCGTCGTCGAGCTCGTCCGTCCAGGTCATTTGTGTCCAAACCCATCATTTTCGTCGGATGCACCACTTGGCCTGTGGATGACCTTCCTGCTCAAACCTCTGGATTTGAACCCAGGCTGATCTCTCCAATTATCTTAGGCTCGAGGACCCAAAAAGCACTTGAAGCGCCTTGCTGCACCCTCATCATGGATGCTGGATAAGCTCAGCGGAACCTATGTATGTCCAAACCTCGTTTTCAATCTTGAAGCAAAACTAAGGCATGCTGGTGCTCGTCTAGGCTCCCCGCCCCTCTCCTGGTCCTCATAAGCTCCGCGAATCCCTTCCCCTTACGATCTTCCTCCGAAACAGGCTGAAGTATGCCTTGAACGGCCGTGAAGTTACTTCCATCGTGAAGCAACGCCTGATCAAAATCGACAACAAAGTCCGCACCGATGAGACTTTCCCTGCTGGATTCATGGGTCTGTGCTAAGCTCTCTCCTGATCCATTCACCTGAACAAAGAATCTGCAGATGTCATTTCTATTGAGAAGTCTGGCGAGCACTTCCGTCTCCTTTACGATGTCAAGGGCCGATTCACCATCCACCGTATCACCCCTGAAGAGGCCACATACAAACTCCTGAAGGTCCGCCGTGTTGCCATTGGTGCCAAAGGTGTTCCCCATATTGTCACCCACGATGGCCGAACGATCCGGTACCCCGACCCCCTCATCCAGGTTAACGACACGGTGAAGTTCGACCTTGAGCAGGGCAAAATCGTCGATTTTGTCAAGTTTGACACTCACAACATCGTCATGATCACTGGTGGACGTAATATGGGCAGAGCTGGCATCATCGTGCACAGGGAAAAGCATATTGGTGGATTCGACATCGTGCACGTCAAGGATTCACTTGATCGGACGTTCGCTACCCGGTGCGTTTCCGAATATTCTGCAGATCCCGTCCTTTATCTTACTAAATATTGTTGCTCAGGGTAACGAACATCTTCGTCATTGGTGAGGGAATCAAGCCCTGGATATCGCTGCCTAAGGGCAAGGGTACCAAGCTCACCATTTCTGAGGAGAGGGATGTGAAGAGAAAACAGCGGGCTGCTGAGCAGTAGATATGACTATTGTCTTTCTCTCTTCATAAACAGATAGCTAGGTATATTTTTTGTACTCGGAATAAACTTGTGTTACCAATATTCACGATGCCTGTGCGGGATGATTGTGTCCTTCCCTCGCTTCTTCCGTTCAGCCTCCCATCTTTTCACCCACTTCGCCATTTTGCCTCGAGATGTCTCGCTCCCAACGTTAACGGTCGCTATCATCTTTCCCCAATCAAATGACATCGCGAAGCAAGTCAACTCGAAGAATGAAGAATGCTCCGAGTATGGGACGGGAAAAAGCTGTAATGTAGGTGTTGAATTGCGCGCCGCTCGAAGGCTCGTATATGTGTAGCCTTTGTGCGGCCGTGACAAAACTGATGAAATGGACGGCATCTGTTCGCTGCCTGCGGGTTGGGTGTAGCTGTCCTGACGTGATCAGTGCCATTCATGCAAAGGGAAGGGAAGGCGGCCTACGTCCATCCCGTCGGGCGAAATGCGACAACCTTGCTGAACTTGCCTTTGAACCGTTCCACATAGGGTTTAAGTTTATCTGATGATATGAGTCCCAATGGAACAAGATGAACACTGGCTTCCAAGGGATTGGAGCAAAGCAAGGCGTTGAGCTCTGTATCGGCTTGACAGCGCAATATCGCAGCTTTTCGCGAGTCGCAGTAAACCTTAGTCTGCAAAGCCTGTGCAATAGCTACGAAACGGTCTTTTAGAGACCATGTGGAGGGGAGATGCAATTTGAGATACCTTTCACTATTCGCTCCTTACCAATGGAATATGTTCTAGTGAAAGTCAGTTGAGACGGGCGATATAGTGCGCGTGACCCACCCGACAACAATCAATACGCTCTCGGGCTTGGATTTTTTGCCTGTTGAATCTCCATTCATCCAGGAGTCCATGGAGTTCTTATGTTCAGCAATAGGCTGTCCTGAAACGAGCCTCGAGGCGAGTTCTGCACAGGCGGAAATGACAAGAGGTTGTGGCGGAAACGTGTACTGAAATCCATTAACTACGCCAGACGTAAAGCACCACAAAACTCAAGACATACCTTGGGATCTAGGTATGTCGTATCAAGATAGACATGATCTATTCGTTTTCCTTTCATGGACGGATGCAGGACATGTCGAGGAGATGCCCTGAAGTCACCGCAGTGGAGATATCTGAACGTCTTGGTTGATCCAACATATTGTGACTTAAAGGCACTGTCTCCTGCATTAACGGTCTGCGGTCCTTCAAAGAAAAACAGGCATGATCCTGGACAATGATTAGCTTCAATGAGGGTAACTCGAACGCCGCCCGTGTTTGGAACTACAGTTGATACGTCCATCGGAAGAGGATATACCCATTTCCGATCCACAGAAAGCATGTGGATTATGAGATTCGCCGTGGCTTCAGAGCAGTATATTGGACCGCTCTGCCAATTGGAGGCAAGGTTGGTGTAGTGATCGGAGTGTGCATGCCTATATGGGGAGAGAGCCAAGGTATCAACAATGTGAGAACACTAGGAGCCTGGTTAAAGTATGCCATTCTCACGTCAAAAAGTACGCATTCACCCCGGGAATGGTCCCATAACGGAATGCATCCACGGCAATGGGCATCCCTTGCAATATTTTGTAAAAGGGAGCCTTCCTTCGACCGCCATTGTTCTTCGTAGGGCGAAAATTACGGTCTTCAACAATTGACGCCTCTTTCCAAGCTTCGTT
The DNA here is from genome assembly GCA_018851835.1 of Hypsizygus ulmarius. Taxonomy (NCBI): domain Eukaryota; kingdom Fungi; phylum Basidiomycota; class Agaricomycetes; order Agaricales; family Lyophyllaceae; genus Hypsizygus; species Hypsizygus ulmarius. The sequence goes on along the minus strand of JABCKG010007576.1, from coordinate 73,698 downwards.
CTCCTTGTGTGAGGACATCATGATAGAAAAAGCATTGCTGGCGCGTTTGCCATCACAGCTAATCAACTGCATTGAACCATGGACTGTGGGTGCTGGAAGTGAAGATAGAGATCGATACGGTTTAGAACTTGAAGCTGGAATGGGAGTTGCTCGAGGACACAAGAAAAGCCTCATCATCACCCGTTCCCCAATCTTCTCCAGCGACGACGGAAGAAAAATCAAGCTCTGTCTCTGTCTCTTCAGCATTGCTCCATGATTCCTGAACAAGTTCCGGAGTGAAACAAGTTGGCGCTGATGAGTTCACCGCATCCCCGCCTAACAATAATGTCGGCTTCCCAAAAGAATGTGGTTTGGATGAGAAGTCTGATCTCGCTGGAAGAGGGGCAGTCTCCAGAAGTAATGTAGGTGCCCCGAACGAGTGGGTAGGTGTCTCAGAGGCCCTTGCCAGCGAAGGAGCTGCCCTGGAGCTTGACAGCTCATCATTGGGAGAGTCACCATTGTTTATACTAGTGGACTGTTTCTGCAGGTTGTTCGTGGCGTCAAGGCTCTGAGACGCGTTTCCAGTTGATCGCACATTTGGCGGGTTCGCGTTACCACCGTTGTTTACGAATTCGACCTCTCCAGGACTTTCGCTTAGTCTTCGTCTCTTCTTCCTTGAGACGACTTGAACGACTTCGGGCTCGCTGTCTGAGTCGATGACAATGACATTCTCCGGTGCTACCTTTGGAGGAGCCTTCTTCGAGTTTTGATTCCAACCGGTAGTTCCGTTTCCGCTTTTATTCCGTGAAGACTCTGCCCCTGATTGGAAGAAATTGTGTAAGGTCACAGGGGTTTTGGAAACTTGTTTCCTCTTGGAAGAGGACATGCAGTCCGAGATGCAGAGAAAGAGGACTGAATTTTGAACGTCAGTGCCGTTGGGTGGTTCAGGTTGAATCTGTCACGCCTTGTTTTGACACGGACATCTCGGTTTCGTCGTTAAAATTCCAGTATGATCCAAGTAAGATCGTGATTCCAACCCTCGTTTCGTCGGCCGTGATTTATCCAGGATTTATCTATCGGATTTGAAATCCCCCTTCCAGGGACTCCAGGCTCACCAAAGCGTGGAAGCATGCCTATCATGGAGATGATTGGACCAAGATTGGACCGGATGTGTCAAGTCTACGGCTCTGATTTAAAGAGCAGGAAGTATTATATACTCTTGAAACAGCTCCCCCACTTCACACTGCTTTTTGGTTCTCTTCCCTTTATCGTGAACCAATATCGTGCTCCTGTTCCACCATCACTCCGATGACTGATACATCGCCCACTTCAATTCTTCAGAGAACTCCCTGGATCCCTCCTTTGGCTACCGCCGCAGAAGGCATTTACATCGATCTGGTGGATGGCCGGAGGATCATCGACGGTGTTGGTGGTGCTGCAGTTGCGTGTCTTGGTGGTAGCCACCCCAAAGTAATCCAGGCGATTAAAGATCAGGCCGACAAGGTATCATGTACGTTCAGATCGCGTTCCCTTGTCAGATGCTATATATTCTTTTGCACTTAGATGTTTACAATATGCAACTGTCGAACCAGCCTTCAGAGAACCTTGCAAAGCGTTTGATTGACGATAGTAAAGGCGCCTTTGAGCTTTGTGGCTTTGCATCTGGAGGTGAGTTGTCGTCTTCGCTTCGAGTCAAGCGTCTCACCCATGTTTTGCTTAGGCTCTGAAGCCATGGAAAGCGTGATTAAACTTGCGATACAGGTATTCTTGTTCATGGAACCATGCCCGATTTTCGAGTCTCACAGGCTTTTACCAGTACTTTGGCGATATTGGACAATCTCAGCGGGTTAATTTCATCGCTCGCAAACTCTCCTTCCACGGAAACACTCTTGGCACCCTGTCTCTTGCGTATCACCCGGCTCGTCGTGCTCCCTACAAGGAGCACCTGGATAGTAAACATTTCCACCATGTCTCGCCAGCATACGCGAAACGTTTTCAGAAGCCCGATGAGACAGAAGAACAATACGTGGAGCGCCTAAGGCGACAGTTGATCATGGATTCTTTGAAACAGGTCATGAGTGGAATGGGTCGTAAGTTTCGTGACGCGATATTACATGCCGCAATCTAAGCAACTTATATCCAGGCATGGGAACACTACACGCATGGGAGTCATTTGGAGACGGCGTTGCAGTAAGTGTTCGAAACTATCGATGAACGACTTTCTCATATAAATTCAAATAAATAGCCTGATATCCAAGCCATCGCGAAGGGCCTTGGAGGAGGGTGAGAAATATTGGCCTCCATTTCATATCTTTGCTGCTGAGAAACTGTTCCAGATATGCCTCCATTGGTGCCATTCTTATGTCGAAGCGGATTGCAAGTGGCATCCGGGACTCTTCAGGAATTTGGAAGCACGGCCACACCTATCAGGTAGACAGACCTTGATTGTGTAATGGTCTGTTGACTGAACTGTACGTTCTTCAGAATCACCCTTTAGCTTGCGCTGCAGCACTTGCTGTCCAAGACGTTATCAAGTCTGAAAATCTCTTGGAAAATATCCGTACTCAGGGTGCATACCTAGGTTCGCAGCGAGATTCCTTGGCCTGGCATTCACTTTTGATCTAATGTGTCGCAGAAAAACTCTTGCATGCAGGTCTTCAAGGACCAAATACCCCTGCGGCTCCCTACGTCTTTGATATTCGTGGAGGCGGTGGTTTCTGGGCTGTCGAGTTTGACTTCACGGAAGCAACAACGCTAAATTTCAAAGGAAAGGCATTCGCGACGCTGGTTCAAAAGCGCACTTTTGATAACGGACTAGTAGTCATGGGCATGACCGGAGGATCAAACTTGGAAGGAACGAAAGGTGACCACATTATTCTGGCACCGGCTTACAACGTGTCAAAGGAGGAGATTGAGAAGATTGCTGCACTCTTTGTGCAAAGTGTGGAGGAGATCTTGGCACAACATACTGTTTAGAACATGGCCAGGGACACGATTCTTCTATATTTTATCCTTAGAGCAACAAATAAATTGTCTGAACGAAAAGATGGAGGAAGTTGAACTGAATCAGGTAAGTGATCGCGCGCCACCGTGCTTATATAAGACGAGATTGTCGAAGCAGAGCACGTCCTTCTGCAACCTCCACAGGCTCGACGTCTGCAACCTTCTTCAACGCTCAGAGTCCGGGAATCGATGGATTTGGGCATGTACTAAATGGACTTACAACCAATCCAACATCAAGAAGCCACAAGCAGTGCCAGTGCATCCACGACAACGAGACAACAGCTACCCCACCAAGACTCGCCCTCAGCAGTTTCCGGAGATTCCAAGCCTCTGCGCTCTAGTGCAAGAGTAAAGGCTGCAAAGCAGAAGTCCAAGGCTACCGCTAAGGACAAGGCCAGGGAGCTCGATTCCACCACTTCAGAACAACTCCCATCATCCTCGGCCGATTTGCCTGTCGACACACTCGTGCCCCGTACTACTCGTGCTACTCTCAAATCCAAGCGTTCGCGTGAACACATCACTGGAAAAGGTAAATCTACCGCAACTTCCGACGAGCCTGTTCTCCGCACTAGCAAACGGTAAGCCATCGATTGCCACTTCTACCACAGGAATGCTAATCAGGCGATCTCTCTCAGCACTCGCAGAGGAACATCCTCTGCATCTACTCCTTTGACCATCAACGAACCCGTGCCAGACCGCAAGGGAAAGAAGCGCGCCGCTCCAGAACCGGCCTCAGACGAAGAAGACACAGCAGCCTCCTCTTCGAAACGCCCAAGAACATCTTATTCTCTCCGATCAAGTACCCAACCAGCCCAATCTCTCCAAATGCCCCGGAAGACCCGGTATGTTGCTCACATTACCTTGGTATTTCCAGTATTCGCTATCTTATGCTTCTTTACCGTCTTAGAGTATCCGCTAAAGAGAAGGCGGCCTCATTTAAATCCAAAATTTCGGCTGCAGGTTCATCCCGACTTGACGACGAAGACATTGAAATGATGGCCGAAAACGCGCCCTACAAACAGGAAGAACCTATGCCCGCAGACTGTGCAGACAAGAACGAGGACTCTGTAGCTAGTGGTCAGAATGAAGGCCATGAAAGCCATGAGGGGGAAGGGGATAATGACCAAGACGGCGGTGATGAAGAAGAAGGTGATATGGGAATGCCTTCAAGCGATAGCCCTCCGATCCCAGGCGGCATGGATGAAACTAGCGCGATGGCCATCTTCGGTGACTATCGACAGTTTGGTTCTTACATGATGTCGTTGTCCTCGCGTCTTAAGACCATGCTGAACAACATCAAGCCCACGGCGGATCCGACCACTCGTTTAGTCACGCTTCAGGAGCTTAGCGAACTGCTTAGCATAAGCACTGAGGATACATTAGCTGGGTCATTCCAAGTCGAGCAGTTTGTTCGTGAACTTGTCAAGATTCTGGGAGGTCGAGGTGCAGACGAAGACGAAGACGAAGATAATGATGAAGAAGCAGCGGAACACGATGAAGATGCTGCCCTTGCTGCTGCTCTGGCCATGAGCGCAGGAAACACCTACCAAGGTGACGATAACCTCGAAGCGCAGGTACTCGCCTGTCGGTGTTTGGCGAACTTGATGGAAGCGCTGCCAGGTGTTGCACATACCGTCGTTTACCATGGTGCAATTCCGGTACTTTGCAGCAAGTTGATTGAAATATCCTACATTGATCTTGCTGAACAAACACTGAGCGTAAGTTTTCACGATGTTTTCGCTGTTTCCGTATATCTTATATCCTTTGTAGACAATGGAGAAAATTTCCGAGGAGTTCCCAAGCTCGATTGTACGGGAGGGCGGGCTTGCAGCTTTACTGAATTATCTCGACTTCTTCTCCATTGCCGTGCAACGAACTGCTCTACAGGCCGCATCGAATTGCTGCCGTAACGTTAGCACGGAACATTTCCCCATGATTCGCGGTGTTTGGCCAATTATCCGCAATTGCTTGGGCTATTCTGATCAGCGACTGGTCGAGTTCGCCTGTCTCTGCGTCATTCGCGTCATCGATTCGTATTATCGCGCATCTACAGAGAACCTCGAGTCCTTGGTGGACACTGATCTCATCAAGGCCGTCAATCAGCTCCTCATCCCTCCAGGTGGCTCGCCGCTTATTGCTCCGAACACATACACACTACTCCTACGCGCTTTAGCAACCTCAGCCAGAGCTAGTCCGAAGATTACAGTGGCACTCTTAGAGGCAGACATTGTAGATACACTGTATCAGATTCTCACTGGGGTTTTACCCGCGTTGTCCGAAAACGGTGAGGAGCAGGGCAGTGCGGCAGGAGGTCAGGGCTTAGGTGGTGGGCTCGCAGACATGACTGTCATGGAGAATTTGGCTCATCGGCCCAAAGATCAAGTTGAAGAAGCTTTGAGTCTTGTGTCCGAGTTGATGCCTCCTTTGCCTAAAGGTGTGAAGATTTTGTATATGCATTGTCATATCCCGCTCATTATGTGCAGATGGGGTTTTTGACCATAAAGGGTACACTGAAAAGTCCCTGGCCCGGATGGTCAAAGCGAAAGCGAAAGCTGATAGAGCGGCCGCCCGACAAGCTGCCCAAGCTCCGCTTATCGCTGCATTGCTCTTGCCAACACCATCCGGTGCTCCTATTGATGAGCCTTCCCCCGATGCTGGGCCATCTGAAAATATGGATGTCGCGGAGGAGACGACTGCCAATGCACCGGCAAAAGAGGCAACTCTTGGCCGAACAGAGATGCTTCGTTCGAAACCGGAGGTCGTCGGACGATTCATGCAACTCATGGTGCCTATCTTGATTGATGTATATGCTGCGAGTGTGATCACGCCGGTCAGAGTCAAGACAATGACTGGACTCTTAAAAGCAGTCAGCTTCCTTGATGCGGAAGGGTTGAAGCGAGTTTTGACTGTACGTTCAATGATCATTTCTGTTTTCGATCATTCATTCATTCGTTCGCCAGTTTGTTCCTGTCGCCAGTTTTGCGTCGTCGATTCTGTCATCAAAGGACCACCCTTCTCTTGTGATCGGAGCGCTTCAATTGGTGGATTTGCTTTTGACGAAGGTTCCCAATCTGTATAAGCCTACATTCCGGAGAGAAGGCGTTTTCCACGAGATCGAAGTGCTGGCAGAAAGAACAATCGCATCCGCCAAACCCAAGGACAAGGACTCGTCAGAGGCACCTTCTTCGGAGTCCGGAAGTGTCCCACCTGCACTTCCTATCTCGGGAGCGACAATCCCTGGTTTTAAGAAGCTGTCTTCACTGTCTCTCGATCCCGAGGACGCGATCACATTACGAGCACGGGTCATACAGTTCAAGTACCTTTTGAACGACAGTGCCGAAGAAGGAGACAGCGCTTTTGAGGTGCTTCGCGTCTTGGTCGCGCGCATCTCTTGCCAGAATGCAACAGAAAGAGAACTCCTTGACGCTCTGCGGGAACTCGCCGAGCTCTTTGCGTCTCCCAATACATCTGTGTCGAGTTTCGAGCTGCTACAGAGCGGCGTAGTGGAAGGTCTACTCCAGTTTGCGACTGACCAAACCCGAGCCCGTAAGATTTCAAGATATTGTACTTTTTCACTTGTTAACAGGTACAACTTTTCAGTCGACGTGAAGAGACGTAAAGAAATTTTGTTGGAAGCGTTCAGCGGGCGTCGAACGAAATCTCTCAGCAACACTCAAACTCCTTTCGCCACATTGGTGAAAAAATTGCAAGAGAGCCTGACTAGGATGGAGAACTTCAATGTCGTTACTGTGGCTCAAGGAAGCGATGGTTCGTTAAAGTTTTCGATCTCCATCACTGGTAGTAAAGTGCTGAATAATGTCATAGACTCGAAGCGAAGCTCACCCTCACTGTTGGCACGTCAACTACGGCTCCGCCTCGTTGCTGGGGATGATTCAGACGTCCCTCGTAACCTACACAATATTGTTGTCTCCATCCACGCAATCGCGACCTTTCAAGCTTTGCATGACTATCTTCGACCTCGTGTTGCAGGTTTACTGAACAGCGGTTCCCGCTTACATGGAATGCTCGCAGCTCTGGCAGCTTCAGGCTTCAGCGGGGCAAACCCACGAGGGGGAAGTGGCGATGCTGCACAATCCTCAAAGCCTCAGGAGCCAACCCCAGCTGAGAGCAGTTCTGCTACAGCACTATCTGGTTCTAATCCTATTGTCGGACGACGTCGGAGTCAGCGATTAAGTGCTAAGAATGCGGCTGCCACCGACGGCATGACCGGGAACGAACAACCTATCCCTGCAGACGCTAGTGCGCTGCCTCCTCAGGCAGCTTCTGAAGCGGGTCCATCAGCATCCGCAGAAGCAGCGCCGAGCGAAACGGTCGTTGATTCAGAACTTCAGGCTGATTTCACGGACGACGAGGACATTGACGCGGAAGTCTTTGACGATGAAGAAGCTGACCCTGACCAGTCTGTCTCCGAGAAAACGGTCATGCTTTCGGTCGCCGAAGGTAGGCTGCGGCTGTAGCCTCTATTTTACTCATACATCGTGACTGATCACCGAATTCAGATGGTTCTAAAGTCGAAGCCCAGACGCCAGACGGTACTAGAGTAGCCACCCCAAACTCGACAGCAAAGGATGGGTCCTCAAATTCGAATCCTCGAACTTCATTATCGACGAGGGCATCGTATGCTGCAGCGCTGAAAGCTAAACCCACCGATTGGCATCTTGAGTTTTCCATGGATGATCACGTCCTTCCTCTTGATTTGACTATTTATGGCGCGATTCACCAACATGAAATGCGCAAGAAGACAGGAGCACTGCCGCTGAGTATGATCTGGCAAGGGGTGTACACCGTCAAGTTCAGGAAGGTTTCGGGACCCATTCCATCTTCTGACAGTGCGTTCATTGATTTTCATTATTTGAATAATCTTTTTAAATCATAACCGCAGTCCGTGGTGATGGCGTGGAGAACGGCATAAAGAACCGTTCTCCAAGCCCAAGCCTTTCGTCCCTTCCTGAAGACACACCACATGCTAAAATATTGCGCCTTCTTCGTGTGTTACACCAGTTGAACACCATGGAGGCAGAACGATCCGTTTTCTCTGGAGACAAACGAAACTTGCCTGAATCAGCTTTTGTTAATAATAAACTCACAGCGAAGCTGACACGCCAGCTTGAGGAGCCTATGATTGTCGCCAGGTAAGCTCGAAACGCTACAAGCTTTTATCTGATCTCAACGTTCCACAGTTCCTGTTTACCGGACTGGGCATTGGACTTGCCTCAAAACTTCCCCTTCATTTTCCCTTTCGCGACTCGTTACAACTTCCTTCAGTCTACATCGTTTGGATATGCCCGCTTGATCTTGAAGTGGCAAAGCCAGCAAAGTCGTGCTCAGGACAGTTCTCGAAGGGATGAAGGAATCGGCTTCCTTGGGCGCCTGCAGAGACAGAAAGTCAGAATCTCTCGGAAGCACATCTTGGAATCAGCCGTAAAAGTGTTTGAGCTTTACGGATCTTCCTCATCTGTTCTCGAAGTCGAATACTTCGAAGAAGTCGGAACTGGATTGGGGCCTACACTGGAATTCTATTCCTTAGTTTCCAGAGAATTTGCCCGGAAAGATCTCAAGATCTGGAGAGACTCGGATGCGACCAGTTCCAGTCCTTACGTAGGCCATCCCAGCGGACTGTACCCGGCGCCACTCAGTCCTGAAGATGTAGCCAGCGATGGCGGGCAGTAAGTTTGTTGTATTACTCTCAGCTGTGCATTCCCATACTAATTTTCGCTAGAAAACGAACTCATCTTTTACGAGTGATCGGCCAATTCGTCGCCAAAGCGATGCTCGACTCTCGGATAATAGACTTACATTTCAACAAGATCTTCCTAAAACTTGTACTTGGTGAAGAAGTTCCTCTCACGATCAGTTCACTGAAGGTCAGTTAATTGTTCTCTTTTCTGGCCTACTGTTGACCTTTTATCAGCTTGTCGACAATGAGCTCGCAAACTCCCTCCAAAAAGTCCAGAGCATCATAGCCGCAAATGGCCAAGCACAAACCGACAAGGTGGGCAGCCATAGCTGTGCTTCTCACAGTGTATCAGCTAACAAACAAACCAATTGAACCAGCTTCAGCGTAAGATTGCGATGGTGGAGTCCGTCTCGATCGAAGATCTCGCGCTTGATTTCACCATCCCTGGTTATGACATTGAAATGAAGGTACTGCCTGGCCAGCCTTTTACACTGTTTAAGTGTTGACATTGTCTTCCAATGAATAGCCTGGTGGTCGTGACATTTCGGTGACATCAGAAAATGTCAATGAGTACATTTCCGAAGTTCTGGACGCTATTCTTGGCAAAGGCGCCCAAATTCAGGCCAAAGCTTTTAGAGAAGGGTTTTCCAAGGTTTTCCCTATCACAGATCTGCAAGCATTTTCTGCGGATGAGTTGGTTATGTTGTTTGGGAACTCTGACGAAGACTGGAGTGCTGAAAGTACGTGTACTTTCTGTCCGTGTGTTATTCTTCTGCTTAACTTCTTTCAATAGCTCTCGTTGAGGCTCTGAAGGCCGACCATGGGTTTAATGTTGAAAGCCGAGCAATACGAGACCTTGTTGAGATCATTTCAAGCTATGATGCTCCGACGCGCCGTGCGTTCTTGCAATTCATCACTGGGAGTCCGAAGTTGCCCATAGGCGGTATGTGTCCCATAATTTCTGGGCCGTCCTCACACTTACACTGCAGCTGCAGGTTTCCGTGGCTTAAACCCCTTGCTGACAGTGGTGCGCAAGCCTCACGAGCCTCCCCTTTCCGCAGACGACTATTTGCCGAGCGTGATGACATGCGTCAATTATCTCAAGTTGCCGGAATACAGTTCCAAGGAAGTCATGCGAGAAAAGCTGCGGATCGCAATTCAAGAAGGAGTTGGCAGTTTCCATTTGTCTTAATCATATTCAACATCATCCAGCATCGGTTGTACTTGTATTCTTTATATTGTGCTCGTGTTCTTGTCTTGGTAATAGAGCTCAAGGACTAGTTAATGACGATTTGGAGTAGAATTCATGTACTTACTGTGTGAATTTGAGAGTTGCATGTCTAGCGCTTATCCACTACATACTGGATTTCGTCTGCGCCCTTCTTCGATGCTGATTCGCATTCACATGCACAACCAGACGCGAGTCGCAGGTCGCAAGTCAAAGTCGCAACGCGTGTGTACTTATACAGCAAGAAGTCGAGGGCGTGATCAAAGCCTCGTGACTTGCCTGCTGACCAATCCAACCCGAAGTCCGCGTGAGCCGTTCGGTTGAAAGTCAAGTTGTCGATCAGATTCATAGTCATCGTCTACGGCTTCCACCATGTCGAAACATCACCCCGGTAAGAATATCATCACAACTACGTTACTGTTTCTCACTGTTACTTCCAGATCTGATTATGTGCAGGCGCCAACCAGGAATCGGTATGTTTAGCCCTTGACTTAAAGTGCAACTCGTCTAATATCTTCATTTTTTATCAGCAATTGGTCGTCTTTGTGAGAAATGCGATGGGAAATGGTGTGTCTAGTGTTGCGTTCACTATCATCATCCAATGTAACCCTTTATCTAGCCCTGTCTGTGATTCATACGTCAGACCAGAAACTCTGGTGCGCATTTGCGATGAATGTAATTTCGGCACTTATGGAGGACGATGTATAATCTGCGGTTCTCCTGGTACGCTTTATTTCTCTCATGCTTATGTGTTATTGTTTGACGAAGCATTTCAGGAATATCCGATGCATACTACTGTGCGGAATGCACACGCCTCGAAAAGGACCGCGATGGTTGTCCAAAGATTGTCAATCTTGGCGCCAGCAGAACTGATCTTTTCTATGAGCGGCGTCGCTTAGGTTCGTCTTGAACCACTTTGACCTTGCTGAATATTGAACGATTGCCTGAACTCAGGTTTCAAGAAGGGATAGTTGTCGTGCACAGTCCTCGCGCAAAAGTTATATACTGTACATGTATTATATGGTCAACTGCTTCGTATCCTTCCTCCAGTCAAATAATGATACAATGGGATGGGTCTAACGATACACTGGATACGGGATGACTGGGGGACTTCCTTCGGGGCTTTCCAGGTTGGCAAAATTTCTTAGGGTCTGGTGAGAACAACTATGACATGTAGAGATTAGGATGGCTCACTTAAATACCTGCATGTCAACCTAATTAACATCAACGTTGATCAATTAGACGCCTCGTTGCCAGTTAGGCTTGGTGCTTACAGGAGCTTTGAAGACCAAGAATACGTGTGTGTCGTTGTGTGTGTCAACCGACTCGCAAGTGTCGCACAGATCTCGAGCACAATAAGCACATCTAAACCATTCTCCTTGTATACACGTCATGCAACGATCACAGACAGCAGACGAGTGAACAAGAGAATGGAGGTAGGCTGATGAAGGATGAGTTACCGACGTGTCATCAGGTTCAAAACCAAACATGCCTTTAGGATCATCCGTTGACCCCAATGAAGGCCCGACGGGTGTTCTATACCTGCAAACGAAGGATAGGTCAAAACAGCCGGTCCCAAAAAGTGAGTTAAACATACAGTAAGGGCACCATCGGGAAAGAGGACTCAAGTGGACGTTGAACAGGTCGAGGAAGCTTGAAGAACACATGCATTGGATCATGCAGACTATAGGACCATGCCTCACAAGATTGACACTGACCAAATCGCTCAGTATAACATAGGAATTCTGTCGTGAGATACGCACTAGATTGTACGCTCTTGGAGAAGAGGCGCAGTTGGCGCACTGATAGCGGATTCCAATAATCGGCTGTAGTAAGATCCGGGTGAATCCATATACAGAGGTAAAAGGTGACACTGTTGCTGACCTTACTGCACCCATTGCAGAATAGATGGTGATCGTCAGGGTCCATTTGACTGTGCCGTGTGCCCGATCCAACTACGGTACGAGTATACGAGGACACAACAGAGCTTGGTTTTGACCGTGGTATAGAAAATCCAACGCTTGCAGCATCCCTCCCTGTCCAAAGATCGAAAGCTCTCTGACTTGCATTTTTAAGCTGCAAATAGTCAGAGTCGGTATCGGCTTTTTTTGCTTTTGTTTTGAAAAAATGCTGTTCACCTCAGCTGTTTCTAGCGGGTAAGGAATCTAATTCACCTAGGTCAATTATTTCTGAGATTTGATGGACGGAGGCACATACCTTGATCAAAATGTGAGACGATACATGACCACCGTCGGCTGAGTCTAGGTTTCCTGGAAGGCCAGCCGATTCGCAATTGGAACAGATATCGACAGAATCGCATATTGCGCAGTGGAAGCGAGCTCCAACTATGTCAAGCAAGCAACTGGAAGGTTCATCAATCGAGTTCAATGGTGATAGGAAAACATCAACGCTTCAAGACTTACTGTGCACATTTAACACCTAGGTGTGTAAGAGCTGCAATAGATTCAGCATCGAGGGATCTCGAACAAGAGAGTCATAACTCACACTGTTCGTCGCATGGATCTGGGGGAGGACTGGAAAGGAATTCAGGCTCGCTATTAGAGCGAACACGCCTGTCTGGGACGGTAAGGAATGCATGTGAGGGGTGCAGCTCATGCACCTGGCTATGGTACGATCAAATAAGTTAGCACGGAGAAGGCAAGGGTAGGGATGATAAAACCTATAACAAGCCCGACACAAATTGATATTTGGGCAGGATGCACATTTATAACGTCTGCGACGGGTGCTCGCTCCACAGGTCGAACATGTCGATATCTGAGCCTCATCCTGCTCTGTTGTCGTAACTTTCAAGTTTGGTCAAGGAGGTGAAAGAATTTCCAGTACTCACCGACATCCTCCCAGCTGTTATGCCCCCAGACTTTCTCCTGATACGCATGCCGCAACTGGCCTTTCTTTGGAGCTGCCCTGCGCCACTGGGATGCTGCCTGTGCATCTTCCGGATAGACGGGAACTGAAAGTCCAGGGGATGAACCGGGAGCGAGACCAGCTTCGATTGCATGATGGACTCCAGCGGACTCTATGCATCCTGAACATAGTTCATAGCCCTTTAACGAGGCAACGCCAGGAACTGCGAGGCTGGGGCTTGATGGCACCGTCGGGATTGGCTTCTTGCGAGAACTGAAAGATTCGTAACTCCCAATATAATTTCCGATATACTTCTGTGGCGAAGAGGGCGATGTCAATGGAGAGGATGATAGGGGATGGCGTGGTGGCGGCTGGGGTGTATATCCATAATTCGGATTCAAAGATGCCTTCCCCTTCCCCTTAACCGAATTGCCGTGGCTAACTGGAAGTTTTTCACCACAAGTGGAGCATACATATCGGATGGCATCCAAAAGAGTCCCACATTCAGAACAATCGGTGAGGCTTTCGGGGGGAGGAGTGGAAAGCGGGAGGAACTGAAGCAAATCCTTCTCAACGTAATGGCCATTGGTAGGTAGAGGATCTGAGTGGTGGGTGTGGAACGAAGGAATAGATAAAGAGGTTTTCACCGCGCGAGCATCTTGTGCTTGGATCTGTTGCGAAGCGAGCCAGTTAAGATGCATTGATGTCGGCCGCGGTCGACTTCCGTTAGCCAAAGGAGCGTCCCCTCCACTCGGGCTGTCGTCCTCGCCAGAATCATGGGTTTGCGAAGCAGTCGACCCAGCCGTGTAAGTATAGTAATACCTTCCACGAGGGTCCCTTTCTAGAGCAAGAGCACCGCCGAGTTCTTCCTGTGTCTGACGTGCAACTGAAGCCTCGTCCGACACAGAAGGCTCTGGTAACACCCCCAGCATGGAACGTATAGTTCGTTCATTTTGGTCCCGCAACCAAGCTACCCCACGATCATTCCTCGCCAATGAATCGAAGTCCACGCTAGATTGATCATCTCCAAACTCTTCCTGCATCTTGAGTCGTTCGAAGACGGCTGAAGGATCCTCAGGATATCGCTCAGTTGCGGAGATTTCATAGTCTTTTGAGAATGGATCCGATGGCCGGAGTGACTCGTTCTCAAATCGCACAGAGCGTTGTGGCACCTCATATCGAGGATTATCTCCGATGGCTGCTGGACGTGACGTAAAGAGCGTCTTGTCGGAACGCGAACTGGGAAGCTGTCGAGATGCTGGATTGGCTGCGCTCGAGGACTTCGGGGGAACAGGGGACATCCCGCCAGTATCTCGGGAGCTCACTGTGGTAGAGTCATCATCCAGATCCATAGAAGGAGCACCAAACGAGAATGATTGCTGGCTTCCGTTGCGTTCTCGATATTCATCCAGACTGACGAGCGAACCTGTGTCCGAGAGACTTGGACCGTCATATTCAACTGTGATCTGCACACGTAGAGTCACTTTGCGGCTGCCAAAACTGCGGCCGGATAGTATGGATGCAGCGGAGGACAGAGGGGCATCATCCCCGGCTTGAAAGTATTGTATTGCTTCCGTCAAGTCTGTATCGGTGGCAATGTTCGTGACCTCTCCGTCATCGTCCTTGTACGCGATTGCAAATGATGTAGACGAAAGAGAATAGCATTGTTCGACCTATGTATGAATTGCAGCGTGCAGTTGATTGAACCGCTGAGTCAGACAGCTTGGGCGACATACTTTATGCCTGAGCACCTCGTAAGTGCAGTTCCGAGCAGAAGAAAAGGTTATTTTCTTGTTCCACGTATCTAAAGAGCACTTCACGATGAGGGGCCTATCGGGGCGATTATACATCCTGGCCTGGAGAAGACGTGGTGGTGGTGATCGGACACTCCGCGCCTGCGATCAACCTGCGCATTTCCGCAGCTTGCGATAAGCGCTACTTTTAAGCGACGTGGGCGCTTATCTTAGTTCACATCACTTCCGTCACCATGATCCGCCTCACCTTTCACTTCAAAGTACGAAATACAGACATTCGTTCGGTATGGGAAAGGAGGGAGAGGTAATACGACCCGCAGGTATGCTTCTGTTTCCCTAATAGCCCAGCTCTTTTCGGCCCAACTTTCTTCCCTAGGTTTATTGGAGCGTTATCATATTGCCCGTCACTTCTATGGTCAGGACACATGCGTTATCAATGCAGCACACTACCTAGGTCCAGAAGGTTTGACCTTGGATAAACCTACGTTGTTCAGCGCGCTCCGAAAAGTGGTGGAAGCTCATGCCGCCCTCGGTGTGCGATTGACTAACGAGGCAACTCGACCGACCTTCGTGCGCCTCACGCAGGTTGATCTTTCCCAAGTTGTCCAGTTTTCCGACGACGACAATGTCGCAGCTGTCCTCGAAGAGCAGTTTCTACAACCCTTCAGTACCACCTATAACTTACCTTTGTGGCGCGTCGTCGTCTTAAAAAACAGGATTGTGCTTTTCGCCTGGCACCATTGTATAGGTGACGGCTTGAGTGGCCTTGTTTTTCAACGTGCCCTTCTCGCATCCCTCGGCCAAGATAATGTGGATACCGTCATGTCCGACAATCCTATAATCGCCATTCCGGCAACAACGACATTCGTACCACCCGTCGAAAAGGTCACCAGTCTCGAGGTGTCATGGCGGAAAATCTTCCAAGAGTTCTACACCGTTCTCGCGCCAGTCTCTTGGACCCATGGGGCATCAGCATGGACAGGAAACGTTGTCAGGATGGATATCACATTCAAAAACCATGTCAGACTTCTCGAATTCTCACCGGATGAAGTCTCCAAACTCCTCGCTATATGCCGCGCCAATAAGTCTACCTTGACATCTCTCATATACACATTGGCTATCTCTATATTATCAGCCCTTATCTCGTCTGAGAAGGGTTCAGCCAAGACCATATCCTCTTTCATTCCCATCAACCTCAGAGATGTGGCTGGTACCTCTCCAGACATGTTTTGTGATCATGTATCAGCACTACACGCTTATACACCAATTCAGCCTTCCTTGTCGTGGGTTGACGCTTCGGAACTTGCATCCCTTCTTCGGACACAGAACCTTGAATCTCGAGAGGAGATCGGAATGCTCAAGTACCTATTTGGCCGATATTCCCCTTATATAAAGGAGAAGCTGGGGAAGAAAAGGGGGGCAGGGTTTGAATTGTCTAACCTGGGCCGTTTCAACGCTGGGGAAAATAGGGCAACACTAAAGGCGTGGTCGATCGGAAAAGTGGTGTGGGCACAAGCAGATGCAACTTCAGGTGCTGCGATCAAACTGAACGCCGTTGGCGATGGTCTTGGAGGCGTCGGGATCTCGGTAACATGGGGAGATGGTGCTATTGCAGATAGTTTGGCAGAATCCTTTGTTTCGAGTTTTGGTGATGCATTCAGGAATATTATCGTCTCCAGTGCAGACTCTATAGATAGATGAAACTCGATCTATCTTATACAGAGGAATATTTCAATCCTATGTACTCAAATTCTACTCCCTTATTGTGATGTACTTAAGATATCAGGGCAGTTGGACACGTGTCGAATCGGACGCGCGACGCGGATATGTGGACCTGAATGTTCCGTGCGGCTCGTGCGGGGTGCTCTGGTCAAGTGTGCGGGGTAGTCGGCTGACCTCGGGGGAACAGAGTTGTTCCATGGATGCTGTAACCTTCTAACGGTGGCCTTACTGAAACACAGATAAACACATTTCTAAATTACTTAGGATCAGTGTCATGCGCTCTCCGAGGCGTCTAGCTGAGGTTTATAGGTCTTTTGAGTCTGTTGCAGCAGAGCGGAGAAGAGATTGATTTAGATTGACCTTCTCCTCGATCGTGTATTTCAATTGCCGGTGTTTGATGGCGCCAATCCGGTCGAGAGGATTGAAAATCAGCTGCAATGCATGTTGAAGACCTTGAAAACCCCCCAGTTTTGTTCCGGCTAGCTGCCTCAGAATGCTGGCGAGGATATCCAGCTCACTGCGTAAGCCAAGGTCGATACTTGTTGCCCACCGTCACCCGATGTCCACCACAACCACAACCAAGCTCAGCAAGCGTCCGTCGGGATGGAAAGCAGCAGCCCCCGGTGCACCTCCTAACACGGTGACCTTCGAAACGAATTTGCCGAGGCTTCCTGTTGCAGATCTCCCCCAGACACTCGCCCGGTTGAAGCAGTCTTTGCTCCCAATTGCTTGGTCCGATGCGGAATATGCAGCTGTGACCAAGAAGATTGATGAGTTTGCGGCCGGTAAAGGTCCTGAACTACAGCAAAGGCTACTGAAACGCGCGGAAGAAACACCTCACTGGCTTGAAGAGTGGTGGGACGATGCTGGTTATATGGGATATCGGGATTCGGTATGGTCTCTCAACATCTTATCAGAAATCCTTTAACCTAGTGTGCAGGTCGTAGTCAACGTGTCGTATTACTGTGCGTTACACGTTGCATATAATGAAACTCGTAGTACTCAGCCTTATCTTCAGATGGATTTGATGCCCAACCTGCCCATTTGCCGCAAACCTCCTCGGCGCGCGCTGCGGGACTTGCGCGTGGTGCGATGATTTTCAGGAAGAACCTGAAGACCGGCCAGCTTAAACCAGATGCCACTAGGGCAGGATACCTCTGCATGGATACTTATCGGCAAGACTAAGTCGCTTTATTCCCTTCAATCTTTGCCTTATTACTCGGATAGGTGGATGTTTGACTGCTGTCGCGTTCCTGGCCCTGAAGGCTTGGACTGGAGTGTAACTTATGCTAAAGAAGGAGACGTTGGTGATTCTGGTCATATCGTCGTTTTCAGGAAGAACAGGGTTTGGAAAGTTGACACCGCGCAAAAGGGGCGGATCCTCAGTACTGGCGAAATAGAGAAGTATGCCCTCGAAGTACCAATAAATGCATTCAGCTGACGACTTATCCAGACAGATCCAATTTATCTACGACAATACCACACAAGAATACCCCGGCGTTGGTGTGCTGACAGCCAATAATCGCGATACCTGGGCCAAGGTAATAGCTAGACTAGTCCTCTGGTCAGATGATAGCGACTAATATTTTCGCGAAGGATTATGCAGACCTTACTTCTTCTCCTCATAATGCCTCTATAGTAAAGGCCATCCAATCTGCCGCATTTGTCATTAACCTCGACGACTCCTCACCCACGACGCCCGTTCAACACAGCCGCGCATTGTGGCACGGAGACGTGCGGAATGGCGTTCCGGTTGGCCTCCGAAACCGATGGGTCGACAAGCCGGTGGAATTCGTCATCTTTGACAACGCTGTCGCTGGAATCTTGGGCGAACATTCTGTTATGGATGGAACACCTACGGTCCGACTTTGCGATGACGTCCTGGATATGCTACACGATCCTGCATTCGACCATGGAACACCATCTAATTCCCCCGCCCCTACGCCGGTGCCATTGGATTGGGAAGTCACTCCCACTCTAACGAAGGCCATCGCTCAGGCTGATAAAGCTGCTATCGAACTTATTGAAAGCCAGGAACTTGGTTTCTTACTCACGTCGTACGGCAAGGCTGCCATCAAGGACTTTGGTGTCTCTCCAGACTCCTGGGCGCAGATGATTATTCAGTTGGCATACCGTCGTCTTATTGGTAACGAGAAGAGGAATGGCGGGACCTACGAAGCCGCTACCACCCGTGGATTCTTCAAGGGACGGACTGAGGCCATTCGGGTTGTGACCAGCGAATCTGATGCATGGGTGAAGAGCATGGACGATCCTACAGTAGGGCAGGAAGAAAGGCAAAAATTGTTTGCTGCTGCTGCCAAGAAGCACATCAACCTTGCTAAGGAAAGTGGACTGGGACAGGGCGTTGACCGTCACTTATTTGGTATGTGCTTCGCAGCCATCTGTTTGAGTGATATTTATACAGATGATTTTCGAAGGTCTGAAGGAGGCATTACATGAAGGAGAAGAACTTCCTGCTCTCTTCTCTGATCCTGTTTTCCAGAGATCAAGTTACTGGGTGCTTAGCACATCAGCCATCTTCTCGAAGCACTTCTCTGTCTATGGCTGGGGCGAGGTCCGTCCTTTGGTTTCTAGTCACCGCCATGTCTGACTCGCTTTATTCAGGTTGTCCCAGACGGTTTCGGTGTGGCGTATATGACTGGATATGACGGTAAGCCTGACGTTCAAAGTAAAGTGAAAGCGCGTATTAAAATTGCTTTCCAGATCGGCTTCAGTTTACCGTGACATCAAGGAAGGAGATGCCAAATGCCAAGTTTTGCGAGGAGATTGCACGGGCAGCTGATGACCTGTATAACCTTTACGCTGAACCCGTGAAGTCAAAGCTGTAACACAGTAGTCAAATTAATGTGTAAATATAAGTAACTGTGGACTGCATTATTGTAAGAGTGCTTTCAACACTGCAACACGATGGACCAGTACACTCCTCCTGTGTAAAGGGTGTTTTACCAACTTTTTTCCCTTGGCACTGGGCAATTGAAATTGAAGTATTGAGTATGAACTTTACGATCCTGTATTTATGTGTGTTAATTTCGAGGGGCGATAGCTTGGGAAATTTGAGGAAACACCTTCAGGTCGGCGGCCAGTGTGCGCCAGGACTCTGTAAAATGACCTCGCGTTTCGAACCTTCGTCGATCAAGAACAGAATCAAGCGGGAGGAGGTCTCCCGGAAAACGAAAAAGGCGAAGAGCCAGCAAAAGCTGCAGCGGCGTCTCGCGCAGGCGAAACTAGAGGCCAATGATCCAGCTGCAAAGAAGGTTGGTTCCATACTTGCACTCTCATATACATCTTTTGCTGAACTGATATTTTCATCCATCCTGATAGAAACGTCTGGCTGAAAATGTTCCGCGCACACTCGATAACATGCGGGAGTTCGATCCCTCAATATTGACCGCCGACCCCAACCAGCCCACCGCGTCGTCGTCGACGGATCAGCCTGATGAGACAGCAGCGGATATCGACTCCGATCCATTTGCATCTTACTTCACTTCGACCGATGACCCTAGTATTCCGCCCAAGGTATTGATCACAACCTCACCGAAGGCATCGAAAGCAACCTATGAGTTTTGCGACGAGCTGGTGGGAGTGTTTCCTGGAGCGGAGTTCATCCGAAGGAAGAAAGGTAAAGGCTTCGAGCTTGGCAGAATTGCTGGCTGGTGTGCAGGGCGAGGATACAAGCATCTTTGTGTGGTTAATGAGGACATGAAAAAACCAAGTGCGTCAAACAATCAGCTTTCTTCTTTATTGCTCTTATTTCAATGTGCATAGATGCCATAACACTGGTACACTTACCCAATGGTCCATCTGCCTACTTTAAATTGTCTTCTATTGAACTAACGAAACAAATATTTGTGCGTTGTAATTATCGACGTCCTGATATCACATTCATTAGACCTTTTTTATACCAGGGACATGCTCGTGCAACACCACACCACCCAGAACTTGTTCTAAACAACTTCGTAACGCGTCTTGGACACGCCGTAGGGCGCATGTTCCAGACAACATTCCCTCCCTTACCTGAATTCCAAGGGAGGCAGGTTGTGACTCTGCATAATCAAAGAGACTTCCTTTTCTTTCGAAGGCATCGGTACGTGCAAACCTCTGAAATTGCCTGCTTTTAAACCAGATGACCGCTAACCGGCGACTTAGATATGCGTTCCGGACAACAGAGAAAGTTGCATTGCAAGAGATTGGCCCTCGGTTCACCCTCAAGCTGCGGTGGCTGAAAAAGGGGATACCTGCAGTACAAAACTTTGGCGAGCAGCCAAAGCCGTTAGTATTTGATGTTGATCCCTTTGAAGTTGAAGACAAGAATGAGGTGGAAGAGGCAGCACAAACCGAGGTGGAAGAGGCAGCGCAAACCGAGGAGGCAAAGAATTTCACTAATGGAGAGCTACCCAAGGTGATACCGCCGAAAACAGACGAGTATCTGTGGGCATGGAAGGTATGTTTCATTGGCTTTCTTTCCCTGAATCCATATTTAACAGCTTTCGTTCGAACAGCCTGAGTTGGAGACAAATAGACGGACATTCTTCTTGTAACTTTGGGCTACGCGTATTGTTCAGCCCAGCTTTTCATATTTTAGTTGAGAATTATTCTTCGTGTCGTTTCAATTGCGGAATGGATCACAGTATTGATATCTTTTCTCGCAATTACGAAGTGAATGTCATCAAGGAACGATGAGAACAGGACTGAGACAGTGATAATGTCCGTCGAAACGAATGTCCAGCAGCTCTATTTACAGACCTTACAGACTACTGTACTGCAAAATACGGATCTCATCATCGTGGTAAAGGGCTCATCGACTCCGTGATAATGGATATTTATCAGGCAAAGCTGTAAGAGAGTCCATTGAAGGAGCTGCAGATGGACTGAAGGATATTCCATAATGGCTGAAGTTCGGTGAAGTAAACGCCTCTTTTGACGTAGGAAGAGATGCTTGGAGCGGACCCATGGGGTATTGACCTGATCATGAAGGTTTATTATCGATGTTTACATGCAATTAGCATCAGCGCTCACATATATCCCGTTGCTTGCGACGACGGTGGAGGAATAACAAGAAAACGCACCCTGCAAGCAAGACAACACCTCCGACGACACTCCCAACAATCACGGCGATGAACTTGCGCGGCGGCATGATGTGACGAAGCTCACTCGCGGGAGATGCAGCAGCGCTCTCCTCTACACCTGTGTAAAGCATGTACGTCTGGGTTGGTGATGGGGACCCATCACTGACGCTCTCGTGTAATCTGGGTAAGAGTTTGCCTGCAAACAGTCTATTGGTGTCCAGCAAGCGCTGCAGAGGGATCCCTATACCATCCAGCATCATCACCGAGACAGATGGATTTCAGAACGGGGTGAGACTCGCCATTGCCGTCCGAAACTAACGTATCTATTTCCTTGATCGTAGAGTGTACCGTTCTCAGAGGGGCATTCTTTGAGCTCATCGTGAATAACGTTTATATGAGATATTGTGTGCTGGTGAGTGATGAGGAGAACATCCAGCTGTGAACGGCAACGGGGTCAAACTGTACGTGGACAAACTTAAGATTTCTACCTAGGGAACAATGCAGCGCATAAAGGCCCACAAGGATGTCATGACTATGATCTCATCAAATAAGTGACATCCTAGACACCAATAGAAAACCAGTACCCACCGATGTTCTTTACGCCATTCGGAAGTCTGTGGTGCCACAGTGCGGCGAGGGACGAATAAATCTAATGATACAAGGACAAGCGTGAAGGTTAAACATGGGCCACGATAGTGAAGTTCCACTTGGCTCTCCGCAAGAGGTGAGACACGCAAGAGATGAGACATTCATAGTGGTGTGGTTCTTAAAGTTAGACGACGTTTGATAGATTAATGATTTTGACACGCAGATGCCACACTAGTCCCAGCAACCAGTGAAGTCAAGTTCGGCCAGAAGCCGAAGGAAAAGCACGAATAGCGAGCGATACGAGTGTAAGGCCTTGTCCAATGGCTGCAGTGGAGGGATATTGAATGGACTCAGAGCTCGACAAGTTGTCGGCTGTCAGTGTTACGGTCGGACTGACAGTGACCCTGTGCACGACGGATCATCGATCATCGATCAAGGGCAATGTTTGATACATCCATCCGATCTAAACAACTACTTTCTCAAGTGAACTTCAGGGGAACTCGTCAGACCGGTTAGATGAACCTTCCAGCTAAAAACGAAGAATATGGCACAAAAGAGTACTGGTACGCACTCGAAATAGACTAAAAACACATTTGCTTGATAATGACGGCTAGGGATCAGCGATACACCCAGTAATATCTAATCTTTCGTAGATCTCACAACTGGTCTTGATCTTACTGACCGAAAAACTAGAGAATCCGAGGATGCCCACTTCGACTGGTTCAAATCTTATTCAGATCTCGCGCCCTTCATGCGGGAGCTGATTCCGAATAAAGAAGCTCGCATATTGATGCTCGGATGCGGGAACTCGAAGCTTTCAGAAGAGGTGAGCAATTGACCAAGCATCCTCATAGACAAAGAAAATCCAACCTACATACATTTGAAGATGTGGGAGGATGGGTATAAAAATATAACGAATATAGATGTGAGTCAAAACCAAGGTTGACCACGGTTGCGTCAAATCGACGCG
This sequence comes from Hypsizygus ulmarius, assembly GCA_018851835.1. Lineage (NCBI taxonomy): Eukaryota > Fungi > Basidiomycota > Agaricomycetes > Agaricales > Lyophyllaceae > Hypsizygus > Hypsizygus ulmarius. The sequence continues at coordinate 50,804 of JABCKG010007576.1, read as the reverse complement.
TGAAGGAACAGTATTCGCCCGTTGTCGTTCAACAAATGCGAAAACGACATCAAAATCGTCCTGAGATGGAGTGTAAGGGCTCGAATTTCTCATTGGCATGTGCAGATATTGATCCATCCCTTTACTAGGGCACGAAATGGATGTTCGAGATCTGCGGTTCGGTGACAACTCATTCGATGTAGCTATTGATAAGGGTTCGTTCGTTGTTTGGCATTTCTAGAGAATGCGACAAGAAGTGACAAGTGTCTGAACTCCTTTCACAGGAACCATGGATGCGATGATGACATCTAAAGGAGATGTCTGGGTATGTGCGATATTTTTAAATGATACCCTTGCGCGACTAATGTCGTCGAAAACAGGATCCACCCGAACAGGTCGTGAAAGACTGCACAAGAGAAGTGGAGGAGACGATAAGGTCTGTGAATGTGCCTGGCATCGATGGCTGTCCTCTAATGTGGATTCCAGGGTTCTAAAGGGCAAAGGGCTATTCCTGTACCTCACATTTGGGCAACCACATTTCCGAAAGCGATTCCTGATTCGACCTGAAACAAAGTTAGAAATAAGAGAACTGGGAGAAGCCTTCCATTACTATCTGTATATTACCCGTACATAGAATAGCTATCTGTATCCTTAGTACCCACATCCCAATTGCTCAAAACAGGAATTTGACATTCTTATAAAAGTCAAGCATGGGGTTCTCCCCATTCAGTAGACGTGTCCGGGCAAGCTCTGCGTATGTCTCCATAAACTCGGAATGCGTAAACACGCTCGATTTGCGTTCCCCGACAGGGAGGCCACTGGAGGACGTGACGCCATCGAGCGGAAACCTGCGATTACTAGGCAGATGTGAGGAGAAGAAATCTTCGCCTAAGGACATGGACGTAGAATTCGTTGTCAATGGTGTCGATCGGAGGGGTGGGGGATCTGGACGCGAGGGATTTGAAATGATATACTCATACATATCCCTCAGGCGTTCAAAGTTGGTGGGAAAGAATATGTCGAAATACCCTTGTCTCACAAGGAGAGTGGTACACGGGACTGTGACATTTCGGAATCTTGTCTGAACGACAGGAGCATTAATGCCCGGAATCGCATCCGGTAGGGATGAAAAGTCGGATAGAAGAAGTCGATGTCGGGGGAAATGACTACGAAGGGTTCGTAAGAGGCTCAGAAGTCGAGTTGGTATATACTCTTCTCGGGACAGGTTAGGAGCAAAAGGTAGCGACGAGTAAAGTTTCCGGAGGGTATTTGAGGACTGCAGTAATCTGTTTACGGGCAACGGATGGCCTAGTCGGCGACGTAGATCCAGAAATTCAGCAATCAAGGGATCCGTGACGGGGGTGTATAGGGTGTCAAAATCACCCTCAGAATCGACGGTGATGACTCCTTGGTAAGGCTCCATGGTATTCAAATCATATCTCACCAAATCATGGGCGAAATTGTCCTGAAAATTTGTGAGGCGGAAAAACATTGTAAGTCCAGTCTGACACGTACGACGACTTCCATAGCGACAAAGAAGCAAGGCGCAGGTTCCCTTGTCTTCCAATGGAAAATGCTCTGGTGGAAAACTTTGACACAGGGGTGGGCCTTTGACAGCTTCTTCCTCTGAAGTTTCACCAGACTGCTACTGATCTCGATGATATTGTAGCGCGTACGATCATAAACCTCGGGGTACTCTTCCTGGAGGTAGTTGAGAATATCCATGGCCAAGGACCCATTCCCTGCCCCGATTTCATAGACAATGAAATCCTCGTATGGGAAGTACTTCAGCAGATATTCGGCAACAAGACACTGGGCGATGGCTCTCGCATACCAAGGCTGGAAACAGCCATAAGAACCTCCAGAAACAGTATAGAAAAAAAGGCATATCTACCTTGAAGAGCTCAGTGGGAGTATGCCATAATTGTCTACCAGGACCGTCATGCTTGTCTGCGCCGTATGCTGCGTACTGCTTAGCTACTTCCTCCTGAAATTCGGCGGAGTCTCTCAACGACTCGATGTTAATGGTGTTGTCTTGCGTATCGAAAATAGTTGCCTGCTTGAGGAAATATCCATAGTTGGGATTGTACAAAGAATCTTCGATGAAGTCGCGAACAAGCATTTTTACGCGGCGTGGGGGGATGGTTGCATTCGCCAGAGAGTTCGCATCGACAAGGTCGTATTCGACATGGTGGTTATCAACGGAGGGAATTAACGAAGAAGCATTGTAATTCCACTTGTCTTGAGGCTCATTCGATTTCTTTTTAGTTGACGGTTTGGCTTGGGTTGGTGGATATGTGGAGAAGAAGAGTCGACACAAGTTATGCGCTGGACGTTTCGAAACACATCGAGAGGACGTAACGCCCAAAGATAGCATGTGCGGCAGGCCCAGTCAGACTGAGTGATCTGCAGTGCATGCACAACGGCGGCGGTGACGTTGGCGGGCGTTCGACGTCGGCGTCGGTGTTCAAGACAATGTATGTAGTAGACGAGCACGTGACACCGAAAAGTTGTTCAGAGCCGTCATTCACGATTAAAATAAGGCCTTCGGGCCGCCCTCACGACGTTGTCTCATCACATTCCAATCATGGAATCCGCTGAAAGGCTCGTAAGGACATGGATCGCTTCCGGTAGGGACGAAGAGATAGAAGAGACGGTGTCAGGCGCGCCTCTAAATTCCACCCTCGTCGACAACAACTAAGACCTTTGTGAAGATAGAGGTTTCCAGTGGCCGGATCACATTGATCGACATCGTCAAAGCCCTTGGAGAATATCTCACTTCTGAAGACGACGACATTCGAGCAAAGGGTATAGTCTGCAAATTTTAGGAATGAAATTACCGTGCCCAAACTCTCAAATTAGGTGTCGACTTTCTGTCATCAGTATTGGGTCGAGCCCCTACAGAAAAATTCAATCGATCGTCTGGTATAGCCTTGCTTTTCGGTCATTCCCATCTACAGTACTGAATTTTGGCTGCTCCCCAAGTTCACGTCCTTACCAGCTTCTATTGCGCCAAATTGGACGATACAGAGACCATTATTCCGGCTTTGAAAGGGCTCAATACCATCACGCGTCTACCGACTTGTTCGTCTACTGATGCAACGACAATAATACAGGCGTATGATATATGCTTGCTTTGCTGAAGAACGTCAATCTCATTTCGCAACCCAGGCTGTTTCAGCATGTCAAAATGAAAGCCCTCGTTCATTCAGTCAGGTTTCATGTATTCTCTATCATCGACACACTCATGGCCCGAAATCGAGACCGTCTGTACTTCTTTTTGCGTAACTTTAGTCGTGTCTGACTTCCTCCAGCTTTGAGGGCTCTTGGGAAGACATTTATCGACGGATATATATCTCTGGCCGAGGGCGAGAAGGATCCTCGCAACCTACTGCTAGCCTTTGCCATTACTCGTGTGATACTAATAGAATTCGACATATCCGACCATATCCAAGTATGTGTTCCTTAACCTCCTGGCGAAAATTCATGGAGAACTGCTCACGGATCGTAGTCTTTGTTCAACATTACGTTCTGCTATTTTCCGATCACCTTCAGGCCACCACCCAACGACCCATATGGTATCACCACCGACGACCTTCGACAGGCATTAAGGTAACGAAACTATGCTGGATCGTCATTTATTATGTGATAATCGTACATCGTCTTCAAGGGCCTGTCTGAGTGCTTCTCCGTCATTTGGCCCCTTGGCTATTCCTGTCTTCCTTGAAAAGCTGACGGCCGGTTCTCCGAGCACAAAGGTATGGGTTGGGTACATATAGTGTCTATCTCGAACTAACTTGCAGATCGGTTTCATAGAGGGATACCTTACAAACCATGGCTGTCTGTCTACCAGTTTATGGATCGACTTTAGCTCGAGTTTCCGGACGCAAACTGTGGAATGCTTTGAAATTGGAGGCTCGTGCTTTTTCTATAATAGTCGGCATTTTTTTCTGATCCTCTGCCCTCCAGATTTTCCAGCCTACCGATCCATTAACAGAGGAAGAAGCCCTGAAAACCACTCAGGTCCTTGTGGAGACTATATATTCCCATGAAGAAAAGGCCTTAGAATCGAATGACGATATTCAAGGACTCGCCAGAGATGCTTGCGAGGAGTGTATACATATCTTACGCGAGCCAGAAAAGAGCTCTGCCAAACCTGCCATCAAGATCCTTTGTGCATTCATGGCTACCACACGTTTGTTAATTCATGTTCGTATTGTTTTACTATGTCTTAATTTTGCTTTACTTTTGCTAGCCTCTGTCTCTCGGTATACTTTGTCACAAGCTGTGCCCCACCTCTTAAAACTCTTCCTTGATCCTGACGAGATATCAAACCGCCCTCCGATACTACTCCTCCTTGCAGATCTCATCAATGCTGCTCGCGATTCTGCGAGTCGATCAGCTGAAGAGGTTTTACCGCCTATGATACCTTATAAGGATGAAGTTTTGGGCGTAGTAAGTGTGGGATTGAAGACTATGTCTTCACGGCGCCCTGCTCTTTCAGTGATTAGAGGCCTGATCACAACGAAGTCTCTTCTCTCGGAAGAAGAACTGGGATTCATAGTTCACCTGGTCACAGAAATTTACCAGTCAGATGGAAGTGATGATGACGAGTTCAGGTATCTATTCAAGTCTCGCCATCCGATAACTAGGCTTATGATATTGATACAGTGACTCTGCAATCTTAAGCGTTTTGACGATAATAGCGGCGTCTGTTCCCCGACACGTACAAGAACAGACGCTACCAATGCTGTTTAGCTCGCTTCCTGATACTGCCCCAGCCAGAGACGCTGCTGCAGAGCGCGCAAAATGCTGGCGCAATCTTTTGGCTTTGAAAACTCTCTGCGTTCATCCCGAATTATTCGAAACCCTTGTCATTCGTCTGACTACAAAGGTGGACTTGATCTGTGGGCCGAAAGCAAAGGGCGACGTCGAGGAAGATCCGGAGCCAAACAGGGCATATGCCCATTCGCTGCTCAAGACCATTTCAGATACATTGTCCGCGAAGGTCGATGCTGGCCACCCTGATGTTGCCAAATACATCGATCGCCTCATTCCTCGTCTATACAATCTCTTCATTTACTCCTCTCTGCAACCGGAAAAGTACTTAATTGCCACCGATCAACGCCTCATCAGCGTTGCTGGAGATATCATCATGCTGGTGACACAGTGTCTCTCCATTCAGTCAGTGGAAACTATTCCATCACTTCACACGTTGACGCTTTCTGTAGGAGACAAGAAAGATGCATCGCAGCAATTTTCGAAGTCTTCTCATCGGGTGATATACATGGAATCGCTGAGGGCCTTCAAGCAATTCCCTCTAGCGTTAAGATTCTGCTATTTGATGTAGACCTTGCCGGCTTTTTCCATGGTGTCTGCTCTGATTTGACTATCACAGGAAAGTACGCCAACTGCCCAGAAGAATTTGCTGCCACTATTCAGTGCGGGCGTTGTGACCTCCCACAAAGAAGTACGCTGATTGTCAATTTCGAGGATCCATCTCACGCGGTGCATCACAGGTTCGTTTACCGACACAAGCACTCGATATACTTTTGGATCGAGCCTTGACATGGAGCCTCGTGCACGCAGATAATGACCTACAAAGAGTGTCTGCGTGGCATCTAATTTCATCCATAATAAACAAACATGCCGAAGGTTAGTTCGGTTCTCGATGATGTTCAGACTCCACGATGTGACACTTAGTCTTAGATATCAGCTCTTTCTTAGATGACAAACTTAATAGTTACTGGCCTCAGCAGATCGCAAACACCGAGATGCTGTTGGATAAACGGCAACAAGCCATTCAGGCCTGGATTTGGGTAATTATCCACTGTTTGCGTTAACATCATGCTTACACTCGGGCAAGATATCGAAAGGCTTGTTGGTCCGGAATCACCCCTTGGCAGCGAAGTACACAGATAAGCTCTTTGAAGTGTTCAGCGATGATAGCATCAGTTGGGATGCCGGGAAAGCCATCGGCCAAGTTGCGTCCGTCGATGTGATTTTGACGAAAAAGCATCATGCCATCATCAAGGTGAGTATCTCGCGCAAACTGCATAACACTAGTTGTATTTAACAACTGTGCTTTCCAGATTTTGCATGCGCAGAAATACGTGAATCGCATTCTCCCTCGCATTATCGCCGGTGCACAAGATACAAACAGTAAGAAAGCTGGACGTTACTCTTAACTATCTGTGCTGACACTGTTTTGCAAGGACCACCTCACGAACAGACAGCATATCTTGTCGCGCTGACGTCGCTCATCAAAGCTACTCCAAAGACAACATATGCCCACGAAATGCCTGCAGTCAGTACATTGGGCGATCTCAGATATTTTTTTTTTGACCTGACTCTGACGACAGCTTATGCCCCTTCTCTTGCGAGGATTGGAGCTTCCGGATATGGAGATCCGAGCCGATGTGATAAACACATTACTCGCCGCCGCAGAAGGCGACGCATCTGAACTAAGTCTGGTCTCCGAGCACGCGTCCTCCCTCGTAACATACATGTTAAAGAGCAGTCTGGCCGACGAAATGACATCAGTGGTAAGACCATCCTCTTATGCCTGCATGTCAAGGCTGACCAATTGTCACAGCAAGTAAGAATCCCCGCCTTACGATATCTAGGTGTCTTGCCCAAGATCGTACGATATGACGTGCTCCATCCATGCAAATCTATGGTCCTCCGTGAGCTAGCTAAGGCCCTCGATGATCCTAAGCGGTTGGTCAGGAAGGAGGCTGTGGATACAAGGTTCGTCAAGTCCCAAAGTCCATTTCTACTGCGTACCAGTCTAATACATATCTCAATACTCAGAACAATCTGGCAAGACCTTTAAACTCAGAGCTTGCCTCCAAATAAATTAATCCAATCTTTACAGGTTCAAATACAATGGATAGGATTCCGATGTGTAGCAGGGTATTGGAAAACAGGACTTCCATCTAGTGAGATATGTATAGGTCGTGATAGCATGCGAAAAGAGTACAATTAAGAGAAAGACTAATGAAAAATAGGTTAGTCGGGAGATGGTCGTCGTACGTGCATGCGTCAGAGGAGGAGCAACGATATAATCACGATGCCATGATTGCCTGAGTTTTGACCGCAGCATCGGCAAGTGCGAGTTCAAATGCATGTAGATGTTCCGCCACCACAACTCTTCCGTCGATTCTTTTCGCAGCTGTTGTGCGGCTGCTAGCTCCACCGTCACCTCCATCTGACAACCCGGCTTCCCATCTATCAATTCTCACCCGACTTCTCTCTGCACTATCCCAGTCTGTGCGCCACCCGCCCAATTTATTTTTCAATGCACGGATTTTCCGTCCTGCCTCCGTGGTAGCTGCCCCATTAACCTGAGCCTGCTCAGAAATTGTACCGAGGGACGTGATGAGAGAAGTAGTGAATGACCTGAGGTGTGCTAATTGTGGTATCGTGCTTGCTGGTGTTGGAGGTCCGTCCAGAAGAGGTGGCGCAGGGAAAGAATCTTTCACGGGCGATGCCACCGATTCGTACTCGTAATCTTCGTCTTGCAGACGGTCAGGATCTGTCTCCCAATCGTGTGAAATAGAGCGGTCCTGTGTTAAGGAAGACTCCTCCTCGACAAGATCCAGGATGTGCTTTGACTCAGGTCGGGCAGGTGGTGGAGTGTTGCCTTCCGATAGGTCGTCCATTTGTGCAAGCTCATCAAGACGCCCCAAGACCTCGCTGCCACCGACTTCACCAGCTATCCTCCTAAATTCACGCTCATATTCCAATAGCTCTCGTACTTGTCCCTCCCTATCTCGTGTGGTTTCATTAATGCGTCGAATGACGTCTGAAGCGATCCGCTCTAACGCGGGTTGCTGCGAGCCAGACGAACTGGGGTCGACGTCTAGCGTCCGGAGATGCGCCAAGAATTTGTCAGTGGATTCTAAGTCCTGAGCCAAAACATCCATCGCATCATGTTGTGCCTCTTGTTTCCTGTGGCTCTTAGACACAGACGGGCTGCCGAACACCGGGTCAAATTCGGGTGGTGCGTGGTCTATCTCGGGTACTGGGACGTCGCTATGAAAGGGTGGCATGTGTGCCACAGAGCCCAGCTCGTCTGCAAATGAAGGGGTATGTGTGTCATCGATGACAATCTGAACGCCACCGTTGGTGTGGACTTCTTCGTCAATCCCCTCTGCGCCATCATCATATTCTATGCCAAACTCTTCCGCGAGTAGTTTAGATCCAGCGCTCGGCTCGGGCATTAACGCTACTGCCAACTCATGGGCGAGCGAATGGCGCCCATTCGCAGCATCATCTCCTACAGCTAAACTTTGGCCGCGTAAGGAGGAGTTGGATCGGCGGTTGTTGATGCTGGGGCGTGACGGAGATTTTCGAGGTGAGGTTGCGGAGAGAAAATGAGAGTTAGAGGCAAACACGTCGTCCTTGGCGTCGTATTGCATTCCAGGGCAGAACGTCGTGATTGCAGAAAGGACGTTGAGGTCTGAGGACTTACGTTTTCCGTTACTATGTTTACAGTTGTTTACGCGACGGGTGATGAAAGGCAATGTTTGAACGTTGTTACGATATTGTATGCACCCGAGTACTCGTACCTTATGCAGCGGGTTCAATCACTAGGAGGTACATATCTAATGACTACAGTGTCGTGTCCAAAGGGATGGATTAAACAGGGAGCACGCAGTTAATGAGGAACTTGTCCAATGAACTCAGCGCCACTCCGGTTGCCAGATGTTCCAGGAAATTATCTAGCATTAATATTTCTGGCAGCTTCTGCCAGGCTTCATGTTCGGACCCAGGATGGGCCCAAGCAATATCCCAAGCAATCCTCCTACCCCAGTAGCCATATTGCATGTTATCAGTAGGTGGACAAGGAGTGCACGAGGAAGTAACATTCCATGAATTCGAACATGAAACCACATAGCGGGAATATAAATAGCTGGAAGAATGTGGTTGACTCCCGTTCTCCACCGGAGATCCCCTTCCTCCCTCAAAGCCACAAAGGCATTGTTGCACAAACCGTCAGACCCATGAACGACATAAACACTAGGACGCGTTTCATGTCATTCGGTTGGATCACACCTACAGAAACAGAGTAGCAGACGTCGTTTTTGCCTCCAATTCAACACTTGGCACAGGGGTCCAACGCAGTAATCATCTTGACGGTTGCCGCCAGGCCCTTTCTAACGCCATCGCTAATCCCCGCATATTGTTTATATAGCAGGATCGAAAATTAACCACCAGGAAGAGTGGAACATCATTGAAGACTTATCTGTGTTGCCCCAATACATCTGCCTGAATGGACAAAGCCTTTGTTTGGTTCGGCTTAATTCTCTGCGAAAATCGACCTCCGCTCATAAAGTAAACGAGATCGCATGTGGTGCGAGTCCTAGGTTGAAATTAGTCCTAGCGAGGACTAGCTATGCTAAACACAAAATTCACACTCACTCTCGAACGATGGAATGGAATATGTCAAGAACTCGGATGCCTTTCATGTTCTTAATGCTGGACTTGATTGAAGTTAACAATGGCTTGCAGCAGCCACAGCGTGGCCGGGCGATTTCAATGTTAAGATCATGGACGGCGGGGATGGAGGCAAAGTCGTTGGCGATTGCGAAGTCGGTGATTGGTCGAAAGCTTGGAAAGTCGGTCATAGACGAATTTTTACATTTCATTTTGACAGATGAAAGGCCTCCTCCCATGAAGAACGAGGCTCTCATGATAGCAGGATGAAACTGGTCAACAAAGGCAGACTGTGAGCGTAGTGAATACATCTTCAGAATAAACACATACTTGGATTCTGCTACCATCATCGTCGCGTACCATATCACAGTCATCCAAAGTATCTCTCGTTGGTGCAAATAAGAAAGGCGTCCCCGAACCAGCTTTTGGATGTCGTTACCTGGATCCATGCAGATAGATTTGAATGTCTGAACCCGCAGATAGCTATCCGAATCGATTATTCGGTTCCAGGGCTTGCAAACCAGAGACATAGAGAGAAGGTCCAGGAATTGCAGGTAGGACAAGATTTCAACCGAGATTTCGGCGGGGAGGTATATCATGGGATGAACGACCTTAGAGACGTCAGTCCGCCATCGGCATTATCCATGGTGGCATGCATGGCTCAGGTCATTAAATTTAATCTTAACGTGCCGGGGTGTGCCGTGCCCACTGCCCTTCAAGAGAGCTCATGCAGCACCTGAACCAAAGTTACCAAAGCTTGACCAAGGATACTAGAAGTGCTAGCCAGTTCGAGTGACTCAAGGCTACAGGAACCATAGGAGGTGGAGAAAATGGGGAGAGTGTTGAAACACCTGAGTATTGAGAGAGTGAGAGAGGTTAGTGAATTGCACCAGTATGATTGCACCCCTAACCGGGTTTGCTGAAATTGTTACACAGCCACCGAGGCCGCCATCAACAGAGCCAAATACACGCTTGGCGGTTGCATTTACAACCACAGGAATTCGTTATGGTCAATATCCTACATATATTGATCCCTAATCGCAGCTGAATTTTTACACGGACAGGCTACCCCTGCTCAGTCGGTCATGAACGTCTGGGTTTGTCATTCATTCAAGTTATGCGATTGGCATCCTGATGACTGGCACTTTTCAGACTGAACATCGCAACCCAGAGGGTAGGACATATTGGTTCAATACCGGCACAAGAGAAAGTGTATGGGAAAAACCAGATGGTGCGCAAAAATCTCGTTTTCCCTGTTGCGTATCTTTTTGACAGGCGTTATAGATCTTAAAACTCCGTTTGAGGTGAGCTTTTTATGAATCGTCGATTCCGGATAAATGTACGAGCATCTGTGCGTAGCGCGCCCTCAACCAAACAAAATGGAAGGAGTATTTCTCTGGCGGCAGAAAATACTACTATAATGTGAGTCGTAGATTCACTCGCTGTCTAACAGCTCGAGTTTACATGGTTCTGGCAGACCGAGACGAAAGAATCGAAATGGGACATGCCCGATGAGCTGCTTCTAGTCCTCGAAAAAGTGGAGAAAGAAGGACAGCCGAGTGCTCAGCCGCCTGCAGCGTGAGTGTTCGGCATCCCATTCATTCGCCCCACATGACATCTAATGAAGGCGGTAATTTAGACCCGCGCAAATAACTGCCCCAGGGTTCACACCGGTTGGGTCTTTGCAAGGTGCACTTGTCCCCATGGGAGGCGCTGATTCATCCTCATCCGCTTCCGCTTCCCAGCCCAATGGCCAGCATGCCCCCGACTTGTCTGTCGGCGCTCATACCGGAGCCCTCCCCTTGGCTCCTACAAGCATCCTTCCTGCACGACCCAATCTCCCTGATGACCCTGTGATTCCCCACAATGGATTCCTAACCGTCGAGGAAGGCGAGAAGGCGTTTATGCATCTCCTGAGGAAAGCGGGGGTGGATGCAAATTGGACTTGGGATCAGACTATGCGAGCTATCATCACAGACCCTTTATATAAGGCTCTGAACACTCTTGCAGAGAAGAAAGCAGCCTGGGAAAAGGTGAATAATGGGATTTAACTCTACATGAACAGAGGTATTGATAATTTTCACAGTTCACTACAGCCCTCAAAGTTAAGGAACAGGAAGAAAGAGAAGCTCGGTTGTCCAAGCTCCGTCCCGCTATCCGCAATATGCTTAAAGGCAACCCCAATGTTTTCCACTACACGACATTCCCGACCGCGGACAAGCTTTTCGCACAGCATCCTATTTGGCAACAGGCGAAGGTCGAGGCAGAGCGTCGTCTCATTTTCGAGGAGTATGTTTCGGAGCTAAAACAGCGGGACGTGGTGAGTTTCTAACATCATTAGTTTACTACTCACTGCCTGACCCATTGCTTTACCCAGCAAGAAACCAGGGCGGCTCGTGCTCGGAGTGTCTCAAAGGTTGTAACTCTTTTCAAACAGCTCAACGTCGATGTCGTGACACGATGGAGAACAGCACATCAACTTGTGGTCGAATCAACAGAATGGAGCGAGGATCCGGAGTTGCGGAAGCTTCCTACTCTCGATATTTTGCTTGCATTCGAAGATTACAGTCGTGTCCGGGAACGTGAGTATGAAGAGCAAATGCGAAGAGCGCAGGTCGAAAAGACGAGAAAGGAGCGCAAAGCACGCGAAGCATTCAAGGTGGGAATATGTATTGGTCGAAACACGTCATGATCTGACGAGCTTTTCTTAGGAACTGCTCCAAAACCTAGTTGACACGGGAAAGATTAAGGCGCGGACGAAATGGAAAGAAGTTTACCCACTATTCCGCGACGATGAACGGTATCTCAGCATGCTCGGTAACCCAGGATCTAATCCTCTTGAATTATTCTGGGACACTGTGGATGTCCTTGACCAGGAACTGGACCAGAAGATTGTCGCGGTTGAGAATGCGATTTCTCGATACAATGCTAAGAGTGAACCCGCACTCGTGGATGGTCAAGACGAGGCCAACAAGGATGAAAAGAAAGTGAAGGAGAACCAGTTTGTAGTCTTGCCCGACACCACGGAGGACGAATTCGTGACTGTCGTCAAGGCCAATGCAGATGATGCTGTTAATTCTTTGTCCGCGGAGGATTTACATGCAATTTATTCCACAGTGAGCATCTCGTTTACTTCTGGCTAAAGTACCTTTCTCATGATTTCACTAGCTTCACGACTCAGCCTTACAGAAACAAGCAGACGAAAAGCGAAGGGCAGAGAGAAAGCAGCGTCATTTGCAAGATGACCTTCGGTATGCACTCAAGAAATTGCCGGAGCCTTTGGATATATCATTGCCTTTTGAGGAGGTTCGTCATCATTGTTGCGTCTAATATACTAATTTAATTCGTAACCTAGGTTGTGCCCTTGATCGAACATCTTCCCGAATACAAGGCCGTGGAAGATGAAGAAGGAAGGCGCGCTGCATTTGCCAAGTACGTCAAGAGGCAAAAGGTTCGTTGGGTTCTTTTGGGTTTCTTTGCCTTTCTTTCTTACGGTGATCATTAGGAACGTTTAAGAGAAGCCGCCTCTGAAGATGGTGCATCCACAACGAGCAGGAAGAGAAAGGAACCACTTCGTGATCACCGTGAAGGCGACCGGGACCGCGAAAGAGAACGTGATCGTGACCGTGAAAAGGAACGAGGAGACAAGGACCGTGATCGCGAGCGTGAGCGGGACCGCAGCGACAAAGATCGCGAGCCCCACCACCGGGAACGGGAAAGAGAGCGGGAACGACCCAAGGACTACGAGAAAGAAAGTCGCAGTTCGAGGCACCACCGGTACGATGATCACGACACCCACGCCCGGCGCTCATCAAGGGATTACGGGCGGGACAAGGATGTTGATAAAGAGAGGGACCGGGATGGATATAGGTCCTCCTCGAAGTATGCGCATTATCGGGACGTGGACAAAGATGACAGGAAGAGAGACAAGGACAGTGGTCGAGAGGATAAGCGACACGGCAGAGACTGGGTCGATGATGCTCCTTCTACCAATCGCGATGATCGGGAGAGGAGCGCGTCGGTGTATAAGGAAGAGCCTAGAGAGAAACGGGATGTATACGAGGACCGACTCCATGATGACCGGGCTGAAAAAGTTTGTTCCTTGCCTTGTTCAATTCGCGTAACATTTGACTGACCGTCTTAACAAAATTAGCGACCTCGTATTGACCGCGAAGACACTATGGAAGTCGACAAATCGGCTGAATCGGTTCGGGCGGAAACACCAGAGGAGGGTGAGATTTGAAAGTTGCTGAAGAAATTCTCTTGACATGCAAGCAACATACGTTAATATACCAAAGAAAGCGAAGGACGAGTAAGTGGGACGGTAGCAACATTATGATTGTGTAACTGGAATCTCAATGTTGCCAATACGCAGTCGGGTGTATGGCTGTTTGTGTGTAATGGTCTTCTGGTAACCCTTTCTTCTCTTCTTCTTGAATATGAACTCCATTTTCCCCTTGGTGTGTTCTACGACCGTAGCTTCCACCTTGATATGTGATGGCGGAATGACGGGGTTGCCACGAAGAGTGTACTCGCGTGAGCCAAGTTCATGGATCTCGTCAAGCGCCAAAACGTCGCCGACTTTCACGTCGCGAAGGCGGGGGACGGTAAGAAGGTCGCGGGGTGTCAGGATGTATTTTCTGCCAGCGAACGACGCGACAACATATTGCGAAGGTTGAGAGCGGATGAGGTCGAGTGCAGCGCTGGTAGACGGGGGGACCGCTGCTTGGGTATGCATTGCTCTGAATGCACTACGTAGTGAGGGCACTGTATGAAATGTGAGAAAACGGTATTGCAGGCAATGTCAATGAACTTACTCCATCGCCCAAGGGTTGCCATCGTGTGCAACGAGCACGAGCACGGTAATAGTGCCAAAACTTCTCTCAGGCGAACACATGTCTGAAAGTGGAGATTGAAGCGGAGACTGAATCTTCCGACTAACGCCGAGTGAGGTGGTACAAACCGAAAACTTCCCTGCTCATTCCATATCCCATTTTCCACCTCCTTCGCCATGCACCGAATTGCCATTAGAAACTCGGCGCGCGCTCGTGCGTTGGCTGCGACTGCAAAGGTCTGTTTCTTCTCTTTTTTAACTGTTTATTTCAAGCGTTCTCAAGTATTCGTTTTCGCGACGTTCCAGCGCACAACACCCGTTGTCGCCCGCTCGTATGCCACCGCGAAGCCTGGTACGTTCTCTCCTGTTCTGACGCGGACAGGACTCTCCCGGCTGACGACGCGACCCTCTTTCTCTTCTCTACTATCTTTCCTGCAATCTTTACACGTCACCCACAGCTGCCTCCGAGGTTTCGTCCATCCTTGAGTCCCGCATCTCTGGCACCGCCATCGGCGGCAATGTTGAGGAGACTGGACGTGTCCTCAGTAAGTAGCCTGCTCGCAATGCACATTCTTCCGCGTCTAATTATTGTTGTAAGGTGTCGGTGATGGTATCGGCCGTGTTTGGGGTCTCCGAAATGTGCAAGGTTGGCTTTCGCTGGTTCAGTTACGTCGTGTGTGTTCTCAACATCGTTCCGCATTCAGCCGAAGAGATGGTGGAATTCTCATCTGGTGTCCGTGGCATGTGTCTGAACTTGGAAGCCGACAATGTCGGTGTCTCCATCTTCGGTAACGATCGTCTCATCAAGGAGGGCGACACAGTCAGGCGTACTGGCCAAATTGTCGATGTTCCCGTCGGCCCTGGTCTCCTTGGACGTGTCGTTGACGCTCTTGGTGACCCTATTGACGGAAAAGGTCCCATCGAGGCTATTGAACGTCGCCGCGCGTCGCTC
The DNA here is from genome assembly GCA_018851835.1 of Hypsizygus ulmarius. NCBI lineage: Eukaryota > Fungi > Basidiomycota > Agaricomycetes > Agaricales > Lyophyllaceae > Hypsizygus > Hypsizygus ulmarius. Next base: position 35,598 of record JABCKG010007576.1, on the reverse strand, counting down.
AAGGCCCCTGGTATCTTGCCTCGTCGTTCCGTCAACCAGCCTATGATGACCGGTCTCAAGCCCATCGACGCCATGGTGCCCATTGGTCGTGGTCAGCGTGAGTTGATCATTGGTGATCGTCAAACGGGTAAAACCGCCGTTGCCATCGACACCATTCTGAACCAGAAGCGTTGGAATGACGGCCAGGACGAGGACAAGAAACTGTACTGTGTCTACGTTGCTATTGGCCAGAAACGTTCCACCGTTGCTCAGCTCGTCCAGACTCTCGAGGAGAACGACGCCATGAAGTACACTATTATCGTCGCTGCTACCGCTTCGGAAGCTGCTCCCCTGCAGTATTTGGCTCCCTTCTCTGGCTGTGCTATGGGTGAATGGTTCCGTGACAACGGCAAGCATGGTAGGTATTTTCTATGATAGAATTCTCTTCGACAACTCCTTATTTACCATGGCTATCTTAGCTCTCATTGTCTACGACGATCTGTCCAAGCAGGCTGTTGCCTACCGTCAAATGTCCCTCCTTCTTCGTCGTCCCCCCGGTCGTGAGGCATATCCCGGTGATGTCTTCTACCTTCACTCTCGTCTCCTCGAGCGTGCGGCCAAGATGAGCGACAAGTTCGGTGGAGGATCCCTCACTGCCCTTCCCATCATTGAGACCCAGGGTGGTGATGTGTCTGCCTACATCCCAACCAACGTTCGTTCTTTTCACCCTCATTCTCCCGTACCATTTCCCACGTGCTGACGTAATGCCTTGCAGGTCATTTCCATCACTGACGGTCAAATCTTCTTGGAGGCCGAGCTGTTCTTCCGTGGTGTCCGCCCTGCTATTAACGTCGGTCTTTCCGTGTCCCGTGTCGGTTCCGCCGCCCAGACGTAAGTGCTCTGCTCACCTATGTTTGTCTTCGATGCCAACCCACGCTCTATTATTTAGCAAAATCATGAAGAAGTTTGCTGGTTCGCTCAAGCTTTACCTCGCTCAATATCGTGAAGTTGCAGCCTTCGCTCAATTCGGTTCTGATCTCGATGCCTCCACCCGTTTCCTCTTGTCTCGTGGCGCCCGTCTCACTGAGCTGCTGAGTAAGTGCACTTGCTCAGCTATGGAAGAATGTTGACGCTTACTTTGGTTACAGAACAAGGTCAATACCAGCCCTTGGCAACTGAGGTCCAGGTCCCCATCATCTATGCTGGTGTCAACGGTCTCGTAAGTCGCGTTTCTCTTTTTAACCAAGGGCTCCCGTATTTAACCCAACTTTCGCAGCTCGACGCCATCCCTGTTGACCAGATCACGAAGTGGGAAGCTGAGTTCCGTCAACACTTGGGCGCATCACAGTCGACTCTTCTGGCTGAGATCGCTACCGGTAACGTGACGCCCGAGCTTGAGGTGAAGATTAAGAAGGTGGTCGAGGACCATGTTACATCTTTCACTTCGTAAAACTAGGATGATTCGCGTGCATGCTTTAGGTTTCCGATGATAATTCGCTCTATCATCGGATAAAAATTAAATCGCTTTCCTTCCTGCCTCACTCGTTTGAAAACAACACTTCATTTGATGCTCGATGTTTCAAAATAAAATGCTTCACGTTGCAGGTCGAGCCTCGAGCTTCGATAGGCACCTGGGTAGGTAACTTAGAATCATACGGCACCGCATTTGATCAAAATATGGGAAACCGAATCTTATCGTGAAATCTTATCAGCCATTAGTTCCGTCATTCCGAAGAGCGCTAGCATACTGTAAATTTAAAGTTTGTGCTGATCTGGACCTTTCCCAGTCCCTGGTCGTTTCGATGTCGGTTCTCAACGTAGAAGATATTGCGAAGGCTTCCAAAGCTGCCTTTGAGAGCTCTCAGCTAATCCCATCATCTCAGCGGATTACCGCTCTCCACGTAATTCGAACAGAGCTCGAATCGAAGAAGGATGTGATCCTTGCGGCCAACAGAGAGGATCTAAAGGTAGTTTTCGCGAGTACTCAATAATTATCGCAACGCTGAAGAAGATCCCGTTGAAGGCTGCCCAGTTGGAAGTGGACGCGGGCCATATGTCACAATATCTCCTTGCGCGACTGGACTTAGGCCGCGGTGACAAATGGGAGTCTATGCTCCAAGGCGTACTGGATGTTGCTGCGCTGCCGGATCCCACAGGAACAGTGTCATATGCTACCGAGCTCGATGATGGTCTTGAGCTATACCGTGTTTCCTGCCCGATCGGTGTCCTCCTTGTCATATTTGAAGCGCGTCCAGAAGTCGTGGTCAATATCGCAGCATTGGCGATTAAATCTGGTACGTTTCCTACCCAAGTATCATGATAATGCTCTGGTCCTGATGCTGCAAACAGGCAACTCCGCGATATTGAAAGGCGGGAAGGAATCCAATCGGACGGCGAAATTGTTGTCTGAAGCAATTTCAGAGGGTTTGGCCAAGACTTCGATCCCGAGCACATATATCCAAACCGTTCAAACGCGAGCCGAAGTGTCGGCCTTGCTTTCACTTGATCAGTATATCGATCTCGTTATCCCTCGCGGTAGCAAAGAGCTTGTCAAAAACATCCAGCATAATACTCGGATTCCTGTGATGGGACATGCCGATGGGCTTTGCTCCATTTTCCTGGACGAGACCGCCGATTTGGAGAAGGCTAAACGTGTCGTTGTCGACTCCAAAGTGAGCTTGTGTTGTTTTTACCTGAGGCCTACTGTCAACCAATCATCGACAGATTAACTACCCATCTGCCTGCAATGCGGTCGAGACCCTCGTTGTACACGAGTCACTCCTCACTACAATTTGGCCTGAAGTCGCGAAGGCGCTCTTGGCTGTTAATGTTCAGCTGCTATGCGATTCATCCACTCTCAGCGCATTGAGCTCGTTATCACCACCTCCCGATAACCTTCAGGCGCTTGTTAAACCATCAACGCCCGAGACCTACGACATTGAGCACCTTTCTTTAACCCTTTCAGTCATAGCACTTTCATCTCTTCGGTCTGCCATCCAGTTCATTAATTTGCATGGATCCGGCCACACCGACAGTATTATCACAGAATCTGATTCCTCCGCATCGACTTTTTGCCGTGGCGTTGATTCTGCGAGTACTTTCGTCAACGCTAGCACACGGTTCGCAGATGGTTTCCGATATGGCTTCGGAACCGAGGTTGGGATCAGCACAGGCAGAATACATGCCAGGGGCCCTGTTGGACTTGAAGGCTTAGTTATCTATAAATACATGATGCGAAGCAGCGATAAAGCGGGCCATATCGTTGGCGACTTTGGTGCGGGTAAGAAGGAATTCAAACATAATCGAATAGCTGCGACGACTGTTCCGTTTTAGCATGTCACCAGTGAAAGAAATCAAAATGGATATATGTATGTAGTAGGATAGTAATACAGATATCTAGAAGGATACAGTTAGTAAGAGTAAGTTACGATTCTGTGGTATCTATTCGAGGCTTTTTCTCGGTACTGATGGGCTCTGTTTCAACGTCTGCTTTCCGCTTCGTTGCAGTGGAATCTGCCCGGGCTTTTTTCTTTTTCACGATGGAAGTCAAGTCATTGATGACGACCGGAGTAGCCACGGTAGACGATGCCCCAGGGTTTAACTCCTTGTCCAGAGCCAGAGCAACGAGAGCAGGTGCTGATGTCTCTACGGATTCACTGGGCGTTGTCTTCAGTTCATCGACCTGGAGACATCGTCAACTATAGACTTAGCACGCCAAGAAATAAGCAGTACAAACCTTTAATGCGAGATCTTCTCTCAAACTGGACAATTCTTTAACTTCGGCCTCAATCTGGGGCTTGGACATATTTTGCACCAGGTCATCTCTGACCAGGCGCGTGCCAGTAGACTTGCCCTTGCCCTCGTCGTTTGTTATTACATCCTGTGAAATGGGTTGAAGTTGGCCCGACAACCCATCGCGGAGTTCCGCCAATCGACTTTCAACGCTCTCAAGGGCCTTTTCCGCTTGAACGATAGCATCTGCCAATCGCCCAGAGGTAAGGTCGAGAACCATACTGAGCTTGTAATGAGCCTCTGCAATCTGACGCGAAGATGTGGGAAGCAGTTCGAGTTTAAGTGCGAGGCCTGCTTCGTAGTCCGTGATTGCCTGATCGAACTTTTCTGAGAAAATGGTTGTCCGTCAAAAGGAGGCAATGCAAACTGCTAGGCGACTCGCCAGTTTCGAGGGACACATCTCCCAATGCGATATACGTATCCGCTAACTTCAGCTTGATTTCATCATCATCTTCCTCGTCTTTCTGTTTGTCATATATGGCTCGAGCAAGGTCCAATACTTCCCAAGCAGCGTTGAAGTCATCTTCGGGTTCCGCATCACCACCTTCTTCGTCCTCGCTACCCGCAGTAGCTTCTACTTCTGCTTCGGCGATAGTCTGAGCAGCATGTGCAAAGAGATCGACAGCAGGGTCTTCGTCTTCGTCTTCCCCGTCCACATCTTCTGCATCTCCAGAAAATGATAGGATCGGACCCTTGCCGTTGACGTTGGCCCCTGGGGCTGAAAAGTAGCGGCATTAGCAAACAAGAAGGCAAGAGCCACCTCATTGCACTCACTGTTGCCGTCCGGCTCTTGATCCTCCTCCGGCTGCTCCTTGCCCAGGACAGAACTCTGCGTTATCGCATTCTCTAACAAAGCCTTTCCATAGGAGAAGTAAAGATCTGCAGTCTCTGGGCTGTCTTCGCCAACTTTCTTCGTTCTGCATATAACGCGTCAGTCGCCTGAGATGGTCCAACAGACGCGACGTACATGAGTTCTAGAGCTGTAGCATAGTGTTCGATAGCTTGCTCAAACTTTTTTAGAGCAAAAGCGCGTTTTGCATGTTCGACGGCACTCTCGATTGTGTGTTCGACGGGCGCGTCAGTGGCTGTCGCAATTTCGGAGCTGACGCGTCATGAAGAGTTAGGTAGACGTAGCGGGCTAAATGAGACGTTACGTACGAGGCCATGAGTAGAGGCGTAGAAGGTTGATAAGAGGTGAGGTGAAAGAAAATGGTTAGAAAATGGCACAAGGATTGGGAATCAAGCTCAGAAAACCAGTGTGGGAAACGTGCTTTCATATTCAAACAAACAGGGGTATAAAATTAATTAGTAAGTACATCGGGTGTTCAGCGGATTCCGTTCATAGCAGTCAAAGAAAACAAAGAATAATGAGCGAACTACATACTACACGGCGCCGTAAGATATCCCGAAAATGTAAAAAGGATGCGCAAAGAGGGATAGGAGGGAAAATGTGTGCGATTAACAGATGCTAGTTGAGCTGTGAGATAAAAGAAAAAACGTGGATACTAAAGTAAACAGATGTTCCGTTACTGTTGATTTTGACCTGGCCTCGTGCCTGATCTATATGTCCCACCGCTCCCCCCACCGAATGCATTTCCTCCAAAGGATGGGGCGGTAGTAGAACTCGGAAAGCCCGGGAGGGGGGCACCAAGTTGGTTCGCGCTACCGAAGTTGGACAAGCCCATCATTGATGCGCGGAAAGGATTCGCAACTCCGCCAGTCATCTGTGGGCGGAGACCTTGACCAAGGGTGGAGCCACCACCTCCAAAACTTCCAGCAGCGCCAAGTAGGGGAGAGGTGGTAGACGACCCTGAGGTCTGCGTCGTTGTCTGATTAAAAGACCCTCCCAATGTGGGTCCTCCTGCATTGCCACTAGTCCCGTTGGCGCCGACCGTCCCCGACGAAGTCGCAGGCGATGATGCTTGAATGGGAGGCAACGACTCCACGAGCGACGCACCAAATGAGGACGAGGGCTTGAATGGCTTCAAACCAGCAAACCCCGTTAAGTGAGGTTTAATTCCACCTGACAGAGCGATGGATGGAGCGGAAGATGTATTGGTGGCCCCTGTGGGATGGCTTGATAGGCCCGAGAAGAGGGAGTCGGAGAATGTCGAACCTGTGCTGACCGATGGTAGACTTGGCAGTTGTGGAGATACTGCAGTGCCAATTGACTTGTTAGATGCAAATGATGATGCAACACTGGAGATATCTGTGGCACCTGGGCTCAATGCTCCATTGTTGAAGCTGAAATTGCTCATGCCCGTTTGTGGTGGGTGGTGCAGCTGCTGCTGACTTTGTTGTGGCTGGCCGCCTTGAGTGCCATTTGCTCCACCTGACCCCATAGCCAATTCCATCATGGTAGGTTGCCTTGGAACGGGAGGAGGAGCGACCGCTACAGGCCCGAAGGGATTCTTTGTACCAGTTTGATGTGTTTTAACAGATTGTGCCACAGGCGGCGATGTAGCAGTAGATGCAGAGCCAAAAGAGGTAAGTGGCGTGGATGCCGGGCGAGCTGGTAGATTAGACTGCTGCGATGTTCCTGACGAAGGAGCCTGCGCAAAAGGCGAGGCAACAGAGGTTGTAGCAGAGAAGCCTATTCCGGTGGATGAAAATGGCGCGTTCGATGACTGTGGACCCTGTCTATGCTGAGTCGGGTATTGAGTGGGGAAGGTGTTTGCGTTCATCTGCCCAGGTGGCTCGCGGCCGCCTGTGAACAGTGCCATGCCAGTCGATTGAGGAAACAACATACTCTGTCGGAACGGATTTGCTCCTGTTGCCTGAGGCTGTAGGAAACCAGTTTGCTGATGCTGAAGGAAACCAATTTGCTGAGGCTGCTGTGGTTGCGCGACTCCAGTCGCCTGAGGTAAAAAGGTTGAGAATGGTCGATGACCTGTTTGCTGCTGGGTTAGGGGTGCAAGGCCAAAGGGATTCGTTGGCGGCAACTGAAAGGCTGTGTGCTGAGGCTGCAGAAAACCTGTCGGTGTCGCCTGCATAAAAGGCTGGCCTGTCATTTGCATATGAGCAAATGGGTTTGCATTACCCTGGTGATGGAAGTACGCAGTGTTCGGGCTGTGATAAATTATTAAAATATAGTCGAGATACTCATAGTAAGCTAGGTACCTGTTGGTTTGAGGATTGAACATCGTAGGCTGCTCTTCCTCGATTGTAGTAAAGAAGTCAATGACATCTTGGCCTGGTCCCGGTTTCGAACCCGGTCGGTTTGAAGTTGAAGGGCTGGTTGAGGCTGTCGATGGAGTGGCCGGGGCAGACGTGGAAAGCTTTTGCGAAGTAGCAGCTAAAGAATAACGCAGTTAGCACACATATACGGTATTAAGACAAATATGAATTGCATGCATTTCTCGACGGTCTTCGGTTTCGAGGTCGATAGGGGGTTCTTAATGCCTTTGTCCGCAGCTTCCTTGTTGGCTTTATATTCGATCCTATTTTGTTCGAAACTTGGGTCGTCGAGGTACTCCTGAAGTGCACCGGCCAAGGAAACAGGCGCCTTGTGACTTCAAATTCAGTACTTGGGACACGGCCTCACATAGCAATACTCACATGCTTCAGATTAGGAATAGGAACGTTCAACAAGTTTTGAAGCTTCTTAGCAACACCCAGGTACTCGACGACACGTTCTGTTTGCTTGCAGAAGTGCCGATAAATAGCAAGTGCTTCCTCCGCATCGACATGTGACATTTCGAAATAATGCTCTGTGCCGATATTGATAAATGTTCGGAGCGCGACTGGTTGCGGACGAACCTAGAACATTTATGACGCCTTCATTTCCAGCCTGGAAAAGGATGAGGAGATCCTTAACCAACATTCGCAAAGCTGTAATAGTCAATTCGTCTTCAAGATCATCTAGGTAGAACTGAGAGCAAAAGATGATTAAGAAGGTTTGCGGGAAACAGCAAAACACATACCCGGCACTCCACAAGAGCATCGATCATGCCATGAACAGCTTTCGTCTCCCTCAGAAGCCCCTTCTCCACCGTCATAACGCGAAGTTTTCGTCCCATGATTGTCTTACTCCTTGAAACACCGGATGACGCGGGGGGCGCCGACTTCGCAGGACGTGACCGATAATTGTCCTCCTCTATCGATTGGGAATTGCGCATGTCCCGGTTGGATTCGGCTTGAACACGAACCGCATCATGTTTAAGATCATGGTATGCACGAATACGTGAGTCGAGATATCTGGCGTAATTCTGAAGGTTTTCTGGTGCTGCATAGCCTGATCGAACTTCCAATATAAGAACCAGATAAGGAAGGGGAGTTGAGCAAACTATGACAGACCTTCCCATGTTCCGGCGGAGACGTTGCGCAGTCGAAGGACATCAGATGAGGATAGGTAGCCAAGGACATTGTCGGTCGCGCCAGTACGTATCATGGTGTGCAAGACGATCAATGCCTTAAACACTACCTACAAATTGAACAGACATCTCGTGAGGAAGGAAGCCTATGAATGAAGAGCAACATACAATTGCATTTGGCTCGCGGAAACGAGGGGACAGGGCCTTACAAACATCATGAACTGCACCGTCGTCGGACCAGGTCGCAGCGATTATGGGATCCAGGTACTGGTGGATAGCGATTACAATATGGTAGCATGTGCAAAAAATTTGAATACCTTGGCCTTCGGTGGTGCAGCCTTCGGCTTGCAGGCCAGTTTCACGACCTTGTCGAAACTGGACATGTTTCTGGAGCACAGTTGAGATGATCACAAATTGAGGGGAAGTCCCAATTTCAAACTCAGTCAGTAAGCGTAATGATTTGACCTGATTTGACCACTGCTGGCCCGCGAGTCTATTCGGCCATTTCAGTCGTACATATCTTGGGCAATCCCGACGATAGAAAATGTACGGACGAATTGTAATTAAAACTGACATACCGTACGTTCTCCATCTGCTTCAAGTTCATCATAAACGGTGCAAAGAACAACTTACAATTGGCACTTTAATGTCTCTAAGCAAGTACCCGCAAAGTTATCTCAGGCTGTGCGCTCTCTTTAAGCATTTTCTATGAGCCAAGAACGGGAGATTGAAGAATTTGGGCTATGATTAATATTGTGCATGAGTGGTGTTACTGTACTGGAAGTAGACTCGGAAGCCCTTTTTGGGTACGTCTATTTTTATCCCACTGCACTTCCTGACCGCAACGCGATCATGCCCATGTTTCAACCTACGATTCCGCTCTGAAGTTCATATGCGCCATCTACTGTTGTGACTAGATATATCTCAGGAGCCACTAACTCCCTCTCTATCTGACGGCAAGTGCTCTACTTATGTCAGAGCAGGAACCCTCGGAGATGTTTCGTAAATTTCCTGGCAGCCACACTTGGTATTCTATTCGTCATCGTCCCTTCCTTCGCAAACTTCTTTCTGGCGTCCTTTTGTGCTTTTGCATCTATCTTCTATACCAGATGTCCTTTGGGCGAAGCACCAAACACCCGCCAATCGCGCCAGGAGATAGCGTGGATCTTCCCTCATATGTCTGGGAGCAGAGTGCAGCTGAGGTTCGACAGGCATACTTACATGCATACCATGGTTACGAGCTGTTTGCATCCCCCCATGATGAACTCAGGCCATTGAAGAATGCATATAATGACAAGTAGGGATACGTTCCTGTTGTGATTGAATGAGCTTATTTTAAATGATGTCAGGTTCAATGGATGGGGTGTATCAATATTTGACTCCCTTGACACCATGCTCATCATGGACTTGACTGCCGAGTTTGAACGTGCCCTTCCAATCGTGGAGCGAATGGACTTCTCTCTTCCTGAGGTTTTGAGTTTTCGTTCTTTCATTTTCAAGGAAACTAATAGATTCCAGAGAAACTTCGCTCCTTATTTCGAGACCGTTATTCGCTATCTAGGCGGACTTCTGTCGGCCTATGCAATTTCTAAGAACAAGATGCTCCTTGAACGAGCCGAAGACCTTGCAACGAAACTGGATCCCATCTTCAAAACAACTAGCGGGTTGGCTTTATATGGTGTTAATCCTACGAGGTATGCCCTTTCTGATAAGCACAGTATTTAATCATTGAACTCGTCAAGTGGCGAAGTCGTTGGTCCGGAAATCGGAATTTTAGCTGAAATAGCTAGCTTACAGCTCGAATATACTTACTTGGCCAAATTGACTGGCAACAAGACATATTTTACTAGGGTAAGAGGATCGCAAGCGCCGTCATATTCGCACTGAACCACTGATTTGCAGGCTAATAACCTCCTACACGTCCTCGATGTAGCTGACCTGCGAGATACTGCTGGAATGTTTCCAGTAAGATGGAACCTTACCACTGGACAACCTCATGACAGTGCGTCTCGCACTCGACCTTTCTCTTGCAAATACATTTGACTCTCAGTGTAGCCCATCTATCTGTGGGTGCACAAGCGGATAGTGCACACGAGTATCTTCTCAAGCAGTATCTCCTAACTGCAAAAACAGACAAAACGAGTCTGAGGATGTGTAAGTCCTCCTGTATCTATTTGAGATTTGTCTTTAACGAAGCGTCTTAGACCTGCGAGTGACCGCCCATATAATATCCAACCTCCTGTACTTGTCTCCAACGAGAAATCTACTATACGTCACCGATAAAACGAGCGGAATGCCCGGCCATATCACCCATGTGTTTGAGCACCTTTCTTGCTTCCTTCCCGGTCTTCTGGCGCTTGGCGCCCATACTCTTCCTTTGGACAACCTTGATTCGCTCGGGATAACTTTGGATGATATCAATGTCGGCGGACTCTTCGGTGAAGCCGGAAAGAATCACGAATTGTTGACTAGCTTTGGCCTGAAGAACATCCACCTTTGGGCTGCCGAGAGCCTTGCACAGACTTGTTGGCTCACCTATGCTGATCAACCAACGGGCCTGGCGCCTGAAGAAGTCGTTATGAAGACGCAGGCAACAAGGAAAACCTGGGATGCCGAGGCTAACCAATGGCGAGCTAGCAGTGATGGCTTTCTGTGGATGGATGCAATGAAGGCTTGGAAGCGAAACGGCGGACGAGGCCCGCCTCCTGGAGTTGACGACAAGAAACCTGTTGCGCTTACCGACAGCAATCGAAACCCAGAAAGAGACTACTCGGTCAGGAAAGCCGAATACCTTCTTCGACCTGAAGTGAGTGCCACAGGTGTTTGTATCCTATTAGCCATCCCTAAAGTTTCCTGAATGCGACGACTAGACTGTTGAATCTTTGTATATCCTATGGCGTGTTACTGGCGATACGAGGTGGAGGGTCCGTGGTAGGAAAATATTCCAGGCAATCGAGAAGGAGGCGAAATCTCCTGCCGGCTATGCTAGTCTCAAATCCGTAGAAGTGTCACCGGCTCCTTTAAACGATGATATGCCCAGGTCGGTCTCTAAAGCTCCGCTCTTTTTCGTTCTTATGTTGAGCATTTTTCAGCTATTTTCTCGCAGAAACGTATGTCTTGTCACTGCATAGTGTTTATGATCTGATTTCAGTCTCGCAGACTTAAATATCTATACCTGATGTTTATTAACCAAGATCCGATACCCTTGGACAAGTGGGTTTTCAATACCGAGGCCCATCCCTTCCCCGTCTTCGAATGGTCGGCAAGCGAGCGGCAGCACTTCGGTATCTGATGCATCCACACTAGACACATTATCAGTTACTGTCATAAACAGAGTTTACCTGTGACCGTTCTCTCTGTTCTCTGCGTTATGGAGCTTCTAAAAAAAAGGTCAGAATTCTTATGAGCCTTCAGATGCTTTATTACGGAAGAATACTCCTAGTAGTATTTTGGAGGACTTCAACTCATTTCCTTGATGTACTCTCGACACCTTGCAGAAAAGAAAGATTTGCAGAGGTTTCTAGATCTGCACTGTGCGAGATGCTGAAGTGCAGTGATGTTGAGCATGAATGATAGGTTGATAAGTTGATATTTCCGCAGTGGTCCCGATTAGGAACGGAGTGGTTTCCCGTACTACATAAGTTTACATGAGTACTTGATGCTACGGGACACAGTGTACGCCATGGCCGCTGTGATGGTTGAAGTCTCACGGATTAGTGTACCTGTGTGTATTGAGAAAGAGACGAGCGCTTAGGATACGTTGAGAAAAACGAGAGAAGAAGGAAGAACCCACATAGGAGTGACCTTGCAGAGCTCGAAGATGTCATAGACAAAATGGGCAACGAGAGGCCACACAGGATCGTGTTGGAAGATTGTGTCGAGAAAGTGCATTGGGGAGAGAATCTGATATGCTTGTTGCAGTGGAGGGTGGAGGTGGAAGAGAGAGGCAAGGAACTGGGTTCGTCTGTCAGAGAGAAAGGTGTTTCCATTACAAACTATTGTAACATGACATTCAGTCTCAACAGCGGAGAGACAGAAGCGACAGAGCCTGTTGTCTCGAGGAACATTTCGTCGTCGGAGTGCTTCGACGGCGAGTTCGTGATCGGACAAGAGGAACCGAGTAATCGCGAGCCTGTGGTGCGGATTTGGTATGCGAAGGTATGGTTGCACTTTTCGACTGGTTAATATACGGCGTGACCTGCGGAAGTCGATTTTTACGGATGCGAGGACCTGCTGATGCAACATGTGTTGAGCTGCAGTAGACAGCTGCGTGATGAGAGAGGCAGTGTCTGCGGCGAGTATTTGGTCATGGATAGTAGCAGGATTGTCCGGCGGGACGCGGCAGCAAGCATCACGTAGGCGAGTAAGCCAGGAGTCATGGTCACTGGCAGTAAGCTGCTGATTGTCACGATATGCCGAGACTGCGAGGTGGTGCGGAGGGAGGTCTGCAAGGTATCTTAGGTATCCGAGCGCAAGGATAAGTCGACGATGGCGAATGGGCATGATGCCAGTCTCAGTGAAGAGAACATGAAGAGGAGCCCGTGATGACAATCCCAACAGGCGCCGGAGAAAGAGGGCTTGAGCTTTTTCCAACGTAGACAATGCGGTTGCATTGACATCAATAACGATCTCACAGCCAGCAGTCAGGTGAGGGTCAACGCGGGCCATGTAGAGTGTACGACCCTCCGCAGGTGGGAGACATCCCACGAAGGACTCAATGGCGAAGATTGCCCCGGACATGCTCCGAGCTTTAGCGGCTTTGAGGACGTATTGATCAGCGAAAATGTTGTGACGATTGAACGAGAACGTGAGTCCGACATATTTGTAAGAGTCAACACACTGGATTGGTTGACCATTCACATATATGACGGGATACTTCCTCAAGGATTTCGCGGCAGTCATCCACTTCGTTTTGATAATACTGATGATCATCCGATTGATGGCACATCAGCATGCAAAGGAATTCAAATGGAACTGGAGACCCGCAGGGGAGGTGGACATGATGGCGAGGTCGTCCGCTTGCTCTACATGGGAAACAGGTCGACCATTGAGTAGGAGATCGTCGGGATGTCTTTGGAAATAAAGGTCATGGAAATAAATATTCCACAACCCGGGGGAGGCAATGTCACCCGTGAGCAGCCCGATGAGATATTTGAATTCATCAGAGAATTCGCGACCCAATCGCACAATGTATGCCATTTCTTTATACAAGAGGCGGAGCCAGTCGAAAAGGGGACCAGCAGCACCAAGTCCATATAGCTTTGCCCAGAGAGAAGGTAATGAACTGTTTGAGCAGAGAACAGTGGGCGGACGGAATCCGCGGGCCGGTGTGGGGACAATACGATATGGGAATGACCGATCAAGTCAACGACGCAAAAGGAGGCAAAAATGATATTGGGCACCTGGTGCAGAGGGGTACTTCGCTCATGTGGGGTATTTCGAAGCCCTTTAAAGGCTCCCTTCTTATCTAGGTCGTCCATTGCTTCCTTCCCCCGCATTCACATGGCTGCCCTCAAACAAGGCGAATTCGTGGGTTCCTTAGATTGCGGCACAACGTCAGTCTATGCTGTCTGCCTGAACGTGTCTTCCATCTAACTTTGTCATAGTTCTGTGCGGTTCATCATCTTCGACAAATACGCCGACATTGTAGCCCAGCACCAGCTCGAGTTCCCCCAGTACTATCCTCATCCGGGGTTCGTGTCGGAGCATTGACATGCCATATGTCTCCTGACACTTGTTACTAGATGGCACGAGCATGATTTGGTCGAAATCAAGGAGACTGCCGATCTATGTATAGCAGAGACCATCAAGAACCTGGAGGAAGCTGGTTGGGCGAAAGAGAGTGTGAAGGTCATCGGTACATCTCCTCATCAGATGTGTCTATCACATGATTCGAAGGTCCTGATTTTGACGTTCAGGCGTCACAAACCAGAGGGAGACCACCGTAGCATGGAGTCGGAAGACTGGTCAACCTCTCTGCAAGGCCATCGTCTGGGCGGATTCACGTACCAAGCACACCGTCGCGCACTACAGTGAAAAACTCGAAGAGACCGGGATTCAGGTCAAGCCCGGCGAATGGAAGAAAGGCAAGGAGGGCGTCGAGGCTCTTCGGCAAATGTATGTTATATGTGCGATTTGTTGGAAGAAATACCATATTAATCTGGAATGACAGCACTGGATTACCACTATCGACGTATTTCTCTGCTATCAAGCTTCGGTGGATGATTGACCATCATCCGAACGTTGCAGAAGCACACGAGGCGGACGATCTACTCTTTGGAACGATTGAATCTTGGATCGCATATGTCGGTGGTGGTTTCGTTGAGATCGAGAATAGTTCGCGTCTGACGCGTTCTACAGCATCTATTAGGTGGCGTTGAGAAGGGCATCCACATCAGTGAAGTCACGAATGCGTCGCGCACGCTACTTCTTAACACGACGACCCTGGAATGGGAACCACCTCTTCTCGATTTCTTTGGGTTCAGGAAGTCCATCCTTCCCAAGCTTGTGTCAACGTCCGAGGTCTATGGCAATATTTCATATGGTCCTTTGACCGGTGTCCCAATAGGTGGCCTTGTCGGAGATCAGCAAGGAGCGCTAATCGGCAACAAATGCTTAACGAAGGGTGAAGCGAAGTGCACATACGGTACTGGCGCTTTCCTGTTGTTCTGCACTGGTGATGAGATTGTCAAGAGCACGCATGGACTGTTGAGCACTGTAGGAACCTTCCTACGTGTTCTCCTCAAACCGCCTAACCAAACACCTCGATTAGATCGCGTACCAGGCTGGACCGAATGCGAAGCCCGTTTACGCCCTCGAAGGAAGTAGTGAGTCCGTCCTCTGCACCTTTGATTACCTATTTCAAATATTTCCTAGTTGCTGTCGCCGGCAGCGCCATCAAATGGCTTCGTGATTCGATGAATATCATTACAACCGCCGGTGACGTCAACGACCTTGCTGCGAAAGAGCCAAACACTGGTGGCCTTTATTTTGTAACGGCGTTCTCAGGTCTTCTTGCGCCGTACTGGGATCCCGGTGCAGCCGGAATTCTGATCGGTCTGTCTTGTTTAATGACGCCCAAATCTCTGCTTCCTGACATGATATACTAGGTATCTCTCAGTACACTAACCCTTCGCATATTGCCCGCGCCACTCTTGAGGCCAATGCGTTTCAGACGCGCGCCATTATTGAGAGCATGAAATTGGACTCTGGAACCGATCTCAAACATCTCAAAGTTGACGGCGGCATGACCAATGGCGATCTTGCGATGAGTATACTTGCTGATGTTGGTGGTTTTTCAGTGATTCGCCCAGAAATGAGAGAGTTGGTTTTATGATTTTCTTCTTTTCAAAAAATATGATGTCTGACTCTTCTGTAGATCGACTGCGTTAGGCTCTGCCCTTTTGGCAGGTTCAGCAATCAACCTGTTTGGTTGGGACATCAGCATACCTGAAACCCTCAGCGAGGTCAATACGAATGGAAACCGCGAATTTATTCCAGGTCTCAAGGAAGATGAGAGAAAGAAGAAATGGGAAGGATGGCGACGGGCTGTCGAGAGATCCAAGGGTTGGGACATCAGCCAGGACGGTGACGAGTAGGTTCATTGATGTGCAGGATTTATTGTGTATTTCTATGCTTCGGCAATTGCGCCAAGCATGTATATATATAATGCAAAGGCGTAGGTACTTGACGTGCTAGATTTTCTGAGCAGATGGCACAGAATTGAAGTTGCAAGTCAGTGCGGTCGTGACGTCATGATCATTAGCTCTTTAATTGGGAGGGCAATGCCAGGAATCACTAGCAAGCACAAACAATGCCTTATCCTGAACCTTAATTTTCCATCACAATCAACACAACTCCTCCATTGCCTTAGGTATGTGGATCGTCCAAAGTCGCACATTTCCAGCTAATTCCAATCTATAGTCACCTTCTGACTCATACAGGAACAATGAGTTACGTCGCTAAGGGTGAAAAAGAATACGATGCTACCGGTGCCCCGGTGCCCGGTGCCAAAATCCACAAAATCAGGATTACGCTCACTAGCAGCAATGTCAAAAATCTCGAGAAGTGTACGTTGATCTTGGGCTCGTGTGTTTCTAGAGCTCATGCCTTGTTCGCAGTCTCCACGGACCTCATCAACAGGGCCAAGGATAAGCAGCTTCGCGTCAAGGGCCCCGTTCGCCTTCCCACCAAGGTGCTGAAGGTCACCATGCGCAAAACAGTTCGTCCCCAACTATTTGAGATGCGATTCCATGCTTACGATGAAATCGACAGCCTTGTGGTGAAGGTTCCAAGACCTGGGACTGTTTTGAGCTCAAGATCCACAAGCGTCTGATTGACCTCCACTCCTCCAGCGAGATTGTGAAGCAGATCGTGAGAGCAACTCATTTTCTTCTTCTGTAGAACATGAATCTCATGAATTTCCAATAGACGAGCATCAGCTTGGAGCCTGGTGTCGAGGTTGAGGTTACAATCTCTGCCTAAAATGTAGACATTCTTGCAATACATTTCAGAGCTATTTTGATATCTCTGAATCCGGAACCCCCGAGGATGCATTCCATAATGATTCCAAGTCTCTGAATATCGTAAGAAAGTGCCAGTATGTATGAAAAACAAAGAGATTTGATATCTATCGACCGAACTTCTTGAGAGGATCCGATTTCTTTTTCCCTCGTCCACTACTACTGTTGACGCGACCCCGCCCTCCTCGCCCTCGATCTCTTCCGCGAGTTGAATTATCCTTTTTGAAAGAAACAAAACCAGGCTTTGCAGTGTCTGTATCCATTTCCGTTCCGGCGACTGGAGCACTCCGTGGTAGCATGTACTTAGGAACATGCTTCATATGTGACTGAACTCTTGTAGGGTGGAGAGGTTTGTCATGTCGCAGAAAATCCAGATCCAAAGGATTGTCTTCAAAATGTGCCTATAAGGAGATTGTCAGCAACTTTGCTGGAGACGAGAAAGACGAGAAAGTAACCTTGAGTTTGTCGGAATTCAGAATCTCCATCTTCAATTCCTTGATTCTCGCTTCTTTGATAGCATTCCTGGTTACGCTTCTCAAGGCATCCTCCATACGATACCGGAAGGCCTCCACCTGCTTCATGTCGAAGTTGTACTCCTTAATTTTGCTTCCCCTGGCACCTTGCTCCTTTTCAATCTTGTTGAACACACCTTCATCGCTTTTTGCACTGAGCACACAACCAACAACTTTGTTCTTTCCCCACTGATCCTGAGGAACAATGAACGATAACGCCATTCCCGTGCGGCCTGCCCGTGCCGTCCGACCAACACGGTGCGTATAAGACCGCGAGGATGTAGGAAGATCGAAATTGAGAACACAGGCAACATCGATGAAGTCGACACCGCGGGTGACGCCATATTCCTTGTCGCCTACTTTTCGTTCTTTCCGCTTCCGAGATTTAGAATTCTCTGGTATAGGGGATGCTGCAGCGCGTTTGCGTTTTCGTGATGATGAAGCGACCTTTTCGTCTTTATCTTCCGAGTCGACTTCTGCAAGTGGTTCGCGTTGCGTTGAGGTGACTGATTAAAGACATCAGGCTGGGGAGGAATTCAAACGTAGCATGAATACTGACATTGTTCTTCAGGCTCTGCCGCATCTTCTGCCGCATCCTCTTCGTTTTCGCTTTCAGGGTCCTGCTCTCCAGCGCCACTTTCGTCCGTTGCAATGATATAATCATATACACCCTTGTTGAACTCTTGCACAGCATGATATCTGGAAAAAGCCTGTTGGAATCTCTTGTAGAGGATGAGATACAAATGTACATACCGTGAGTTCAATGGGAGTTCTGAGTTGAGTACACAACTCTTGATTGAAAATTGTTCCAGAAATAGTTTCAGGCGGTAGCCGCGGTCGACATCGTTCACGAACAGGATGCATTTTCCTTTGATGAGCTTGAGCTTGAGTATGACATA
Source organism: Hypsizygus ulmarius (assembly GCA_018851835.1). NCBI lineage: Eukaryota > Fungi > Basidiomycota > Agaricomycetes > Agaricales > Lyophyllaceae > Hypsizygus > Hypsizygus ulmarius. The sequence continues at coordinate 17,581 of JABCKG010007576.1, read as the reverse complement.
GGTCAGAAGAAATTTATCGATTTCCGAGCACCTGTTGTAGATGATCAGCCTAAGCACATCCAAGAAAACAACGGAGAAACGGACTTGACGGCATATTGACTGAGATTCGCAGCCTCATCCTCATCTTCTTCTAGTTTCAGAATTGCCTGCACTGGATTATCAGTATTGGTGTGAGAAGAATGTACCGGCAAATGGTACCGGATTCCGCAGTGTTAGTCCCTTCAGGAGCTCGACATCTTCCGTCATGGTTGCGCTCATCAGAAAAGATTGATAGACATTGGGCAAGAATGAGCCGTTGAATATCTGACGAATGTCATCATCGTGCCCGTATGAGAGGATGAGGTCCGCTTCGTCGATGACAAGAGATTCCAGTGAAGAAATTGAGAGCGCCTGGAAATAAAATAAGGGCCCACATGAGACAGAACTTAAACTTTGGGAATGAGCACCTTTGATTGTAATAGTTGCAGGGCTCGTGATGGAGTAGCAATGACGATGTCCGGTTTGTCTGAGAGGAGGGTCCTGAGAGAGACGGGATTATGAGCGACAAATTATTGCTCGAAAGCTATCAGCCTACCGTTGGAGATGCGTAGTAGTTCCGGTAGATACGTTGGATGTGATTACGTCTGTGTCGCAATATTTTAGGAGAGTTCGCAGATAGGCCGATACTTGTTCAGACAGCTCGCGCGTCGGTACTAGGATCAATGCTCGGGTTGCTTGTCGCGAAGAATCGTTGGCTTCTAATGACTTAAGATCGCTGGATATTGAGTAAATTTATAGTGAATGAAGCAGGTGTACACGCACGCTTTTGGTACTCAAGATCTTTTGAACGACTGGGACACAGTATGCTGCAGTCTTTCCACTGCCGGTGCGGGCTCGAGCAAGAATATCTCGACTTTCCAACGCAAGTGGAATGGCTTTCGCCTGTACTAGAGTAGGCCGCGCAAAACCTGAATCTGCGAGTGCGCGGAGTAGTCGGGCGTCGAGAAGATGAGAGAAGGACACGAAAGTTGTCTTCTTGTCGACGAGACGTGGTTCGGCCATTATGGCACTGATATTCGGTGATCAGGCGAGATATCGCCTTGGTAGAGCCGTCGGGGATATAACGATCCCTATACAATGAGCCACAGATTAAACCAACGTTGGACAAGAAAATGTGCTCTGACCAAGTCCTCGATTATTGATTTGCAAAAAAATTGGCGGACTTCGAAACCACATGTCTTCTTCAGCCATCCATACTCCAGCCGACAAAGTCACTTGTAGATTGTGAGTGTAAGCTCCCTGGTATTGGCTCTCGAGATTGACTGTATATTGCAATCAAAAGATGTGGCAGGCAATTTGCCAAATACTACTGTCCGACATGCAACGTTCCCTACTGTTCACTGACCTGCTTCCGCTCTGAAGTGCGTGACCAATGATGCTCCAACAAGTACGCGAAGACTGATATTTCACGATTAAATGTGTTCTTAGACTCACTCTCAATGCTCAGAGACTTTCTACAAGAAAGAAGTGGAATTGAAGATTCAATCGGAGCCGTCCAAGACACCGCAGGAACGGCTGAAGATGATGGAGTTGCTGAAGAAGTTTGAGGAGGAAAACCGTCAAACTGGGAAAAGCGCCGACGACTCCGATGACGAAGATGATAGTGAAGATCTCCTCCGTAGGTTCGAAGATGTTGATTTGGGTAGTGAACTTCTGTCTTTTCTCAGTTGCCAAACTAATCACGAAATTCTGACAGACACAGCGCCGGTTGCCGATTTATGGTCGAAGCTGACGCCTGACGAACAGGCACGGTTCTTGAAAGTCATGGAGGATCCTAGCAGTGGAGTTGCTCGACAGCTGCTTGCCAGCACGGACTTAGAGAAACAGAAACGTGAACCATGGTGGGAAGCTCCAGCTGTTGAACTTGACGATGAAGATGTTCAGCCTCATGTGCATACGTGGTTTGGCTCAAGACCAAACGCGATGCATATACCTGTTGCGATGGTGAAGCCCATACCCACTGGCCAACCATTACTTTACAATATAGTGGCAGTTTGGTGAGTCACAATGGGAGGTATTCATGGCGACAAAATTAATGGGACATTTAGTATTGCATATGCATACGTGACGCGACACTTTTCTGTATCTCCTCTTTCATCCCTTACGCCCGACAACCCTGATTTTATTGAAAGCCGACGCCTCATCTCACAACTCGTTCCGTTTGTAACAGATCGGAAATCTACGATGCTCCATTCAAACCTAGCTAGTCTCACGACAGATATGTGGTCGCGTTTCGAACCAGTGCGTAGTGTCAGAATCTGAATGAGAACACTAGAGTAAAGTTGTCTATCCTTGCAGGGTCAAATGAATCCAGAACTCTTTGCATTCCTCTTACGCGACGCGGCCCGTCTCGTTCGACCACTGCCAGTTACACCTCTATCAACACACCAGTCGCCATTGGCAGATGTCGATTTGAACTCACATCCACACCGTGACCTGATACTTGTCCTTTCGGATATCACGAAACTGTTTGAAGCATCTCCCGCTCCGACCAAACCTAACTCGCAGTTTAAGCATGTCACCCATAAGCTATTGTTCTACGCTGCTCACATTTTATCCACTCCACCCTCAGTCCTACGTGCTCTTGCAGAACAATTGATAGAGACGTCGGCGGCATATCAGAAACAGGTCCTAGGAACCACACTAGATGCGGTACCTGTGCCTCTCGCTGAGAGAAAGAACCCTGGACCCAGAGCTGGGATTGTCGAAGAGATTGGAGGTTGAAATAGGCAGCGCCTGCCAAGTACCCGCTGTTAAAATTTGACTTCATAGCGTTCCCTGACGGCGCATGATCCCTACGGCTCTCGAGTCTCCACCTGTCTCGACGCCATCATTATTGGACGGTTGATCATCCTTAACATTGCTGGGCGGCTGATTATCATTGTCAGGCGGCGATTATATGGACACCCTCACGGTCGTTGTTCTCAGCCTCCGTAATCGATGAAATCTCAATCACGGATAATATGTACTCATACTGGTAGGTATGTTTACTGAGTGCGACGAGAAATACGGGGACTACATGGAAAGTTAGCGCTGTTCAATTAAACTCTTGTTGACTTCGTGCATGGATTCTGTCAATGTAAGTACGATTGGATCCAGCCAATGACAGTCATCCATTCGTCATCACCGGGAGGGTACTCGTCTTCAGCAACGCACGTGATGCTGGCGTAAAAAAGCTCGACAGGGGACCCGGGCAGTCACCGCCACATGTGATGTCGGACTTGTATTCTGCATCCAGCCAACTTTACATATAAATCTTCTCTTCCACCGCAGAACCTTCCTAACCAGAAGCTCACTGTCAAGCGATGTCCTCCACTGAGCTTCCCGAGGAAATTAACTGCGGTTCTGGCGGAGGAGCGGACGACCTGCTCGGTCTGCGAGTCGCTTCCATCTTCATCATCCTCGTTGGGTCCTCTTCTGGAGCCCTATTCCCGGTTTTGGCACGACAATCATCGTGGCTGCATGTTCCGAAGAGTGTATTCGAGTGCGCGGCCTTTCTTCTTCTGCTCATTGTTCTATCAAGGCTCAAGTATGTTGGTGTAGTTTTGCGAAATATTTTGGATCAGGCGTCATTGTAAGTGTCACAGCGAGTCATTTTACGTGTATTAATGCTGAAGCCATATGGTAGATCGCCACAGCTTTCATTCATTTGCTTGCTCCTGCCCTCGAGGCATTGGGGTCCGAATGTCTGGCTCCCGCATGGGGTGACTATGTGAGTGTGATATCGATCGGATAACGGATGTCTCTGACTGTTTCATCAGCCATACGCACTGGCCCTGTGTCTGCTGAGCATCTTCCTCATCTTTCTTGTTGAGTTGATTGCATTCCGATGGGGGACCGCAAAATTATCGAAAATTGGGCTACATCACGGTGCGCTTCTTGCGATGACGTTATACACCATCTCAATTTTCATGTGCTTTAGATGCCCATGGTCATAAGCTTGGCTCTCATGCGGCACATGGCCCAGAATCAAACTATGACACTCAGATTCAACCTGAACCCAAGCCGGAACACAGCAGCGACATAGAATCGTCAAGGCCTATCGCTCATAATACGATTCTTGACAATGCGGCCACCCAGATTATAGGCATAGCGATCTTAGAATTCGGTGTTGCCCTTCATAGGTAATCCACACCTTGACTCTCGACATTGATTATCGTTGATGTGTCTTGCTGTCCAGCGTCTTGATTGGTCTTACCTTGGCTGTCGATGAAGACTTCAAAGTCTTATTTGTTGTCATAGTATTCCACCGTAGGCCTCCATGTCTTGTGTGTTGCGTCGAATTAATCGTCTTCTTAGAATTGTTTGAGGGTCTCGGTCTCGGGTCTAGGCTAGCGTACATGGACCTGCCTCGCCGCTACAGTTGGGTACCTTTAGCTGGCGCCGTGATATATGGTCTCACGACCCCGATCGGAATTGCGGTCGGGCTGGGAGCAAGAACTACATATAACCCTGGAAGCACAACCGCCTCCATCGTAAGTGGCGTGCTGGATTCGTTGAGCGCAGGGATTCTCATATATACTGGTTTGGTGGAGGTATGTCTCTTCTTGAATCAGTTTTTCCTTTCTCAACAAAACTGTTTTACAGCTTCTCGCGCATGAATTCCTTTTCAACAAGCAAATGATAGAAGGATCAAATAAAAAGCTTGCGTATGCGGTCAGTTCGATGCTGTTAGGATGTGGCTTGATGGCGCTGCTTGGAAAATGGGCCTAATGTATTACTGTCGCTGAACGCTTTTGTGGACTACTATTGTACCATTCATGTGTTAGGTATATACCATCAAGTACCAGTAATTTCCAGCATTCGTGTATGGTAGCGCATCAGACCTAATCGCCCTACTTCTGTACAAGGAAAATAGGCGAGCCAAACCTTATCTTCCTTATTCCTCTGTCAAAAACACTACATTTCATGAGAAGAATAGAACCTCCAGAGCCTCATGGGCAACAGTACCCAGAGGGCAGGAATTTGGAGACTCTGAATTTGGCCACATTCCCATAACAGGTAGGACCCTTATTACTATAAATAAAATTACCCTACTCAGAAATCTCCCCTCACACCTCCAGAAGCCTTCAGAAACATGGTAATTCATCAATACAATAGAAATGGGAGCATTCTGCATGAGCGGGATGTAATTTGGGGTTCTTGAAAAAATTTGGTCCCGCCAATCCGGCCAGTGCCACTGTCCTGAAAGACAGTCGCGGAACGACGGGCCGAAGATAAGCGCCAAGCGTCAGCTCAATAACTTTAACAGTCAGCGACCTAATAGTCAGCTTTAGCATCAGCTTGCCTTGAACTTGAGTGCTTCAGCTCGAACAATGACCACCAGCGATGCATCGAAATCAGCTACACCTTCAAAAGCCCAAATGCCCCCTGGGATGATAATGGGTCCAGACGGGAAACCATGCAAGGTTTGCACTGCGTTCCGGAATTGGAGACCAGGAACTACCACAGGCACCGAGGCAAATGAGAAAGGTCGAACTGCTGGTCAAAAATCAACAGCAGCAATGATTGCTGCACTGGCTTCCGGCTCGGCCAGCGCGACTCCTCCCCGTCCAGACGAACCACCTCCAAATTGTCCTCCTGATGTCAAGGTGCTCGGACGCGCGACGTGGACTTTCCTGCATACAACAGCGGCTTACTACCCCGAACGCCCGACCCCGAACCAGAGAGCGAATATGCTGATGCTGATCCGGGCGCTGCCTGTGCTATACCCATGTACTCATTGTGCGGATGATTTTGGGGAGGATATCAAGATGAACCCACCGGATGTGAGTGGGAGGGTTGCGCTTAGCAGGTGGTTGTGTGAGAGGCATAATCAGGTGAACAAGAAGTTGCGGAAGGAGATTTTTGATTGCGCGAAGACGGATGAGAGGTGGAGGGATGGGCCGAGCGATGGGAGTTGTGATTAGATCCACTGGGTATGTGGATTTCTTTCCTTCCCTCTGCCGCTTTCTTATATTTGCGCACAGACCTTGGCTTATAGCCCAAATTACTTATGAATATGTGCCGTGTCAAAAAACATAGATGTACACCACAGCTCTGACTTCGGAAAAATGCATTGCACGTTTACTTTCGCTAACGTTGGACCGCTTTCACTGCTTCATCCACAAGACTTAGATTATGTACGGTAAGTACTGCTCCGCATACGTCTTAGATGCCTTTCCTTAACCACAAGTCATGCCGCTCCATCGTGTGAGATGAATATCCTGAGAGGTACGAAGGTAAAATACTGAGATCTGACGTCCGTGAGTTCGGTGACTATGTCTTCGACCAGTAATTGCCACATCCTGCCTGGCCATGTTGATCGCCTTGAAACGTACCTCTTTCCTCACATACTACTTACATACGAATGCAATTGTGCAAAGCCCTGGTAGCCCTATACCCGAGGCATTGACAACAGGCTTGGCGGTCGGCATTGGCATACCCGCAATCGAGGGCTGCTGTATGTACATAAGGTTCTCCTGATCTGGTACCCACGTTTTGCAGAGCACCAACGTTAACGATGCTCCCAACGTCTGGCGGTAGCAGGCGCCTCCATATCTTCGTCGACCCAGGATCAGCCACGCCACCCAAAGTCCATTCCTTCATCGGCCGGCCCCTGCTCCGTTGGATCTCATGGTCCATCATCTGCGCTGTCGCCTTGTGGATATTCGGGTCCTCCCTCCTGGACTTTGCCAGGCCCTCGCCGCCATTTGAGTACGTTCCACCGCCACCGTATGCGCATGGCGGGGAGCATAGGCCACCGAGGCCGCCACATCCGTGGTCGCCGGTACCTCCGCCTCCCGCACCCAACCATCCGGAGGCGCATCCGACGATGTGGGCGGGTCGTGCGGCGCAGGTACGCGAGGCATTCATGCATGCGTATTCGGGGTATCAGGAGCATGCACTTCCGTATGATGAATTGCTGCCTGTTGGTGGTGGCAAGGTTAATAAGTGAGTAGTTCGATTCGGCCATCAATGGTCCTTCCTTAATGGAGTCGTTTATGCAGTTTCAATGGATGGGGTGTGACGCTTTTCGACTCTCTGGACACCATGTGGATCATGGGGTTGAACAATATGTTTAGGGATTCTCTAGAGACCGTCGCCCAGACTACTTTTGGGCTGCGGCAGGTGCGTTCATTCGTTGCAACCATGGATCAGGCACTAGCGCTCATAGCAGGACACAAGACGGCATATGCTCCTTTCTTCGAAACAGTGATACGATACCTCGGTGGCCTGTTATCATCGTACGCACTCTCCGGCGAACCCGTGCTCCTGGCGCGTGCGGACGACCTGGGAAAGATGCTGCTACCCGCGTTCAACACGACGTCAGGGTTCCCCACATACGCGGTGAATACTGTAACGTCCGTCGTTGATCTGGCTTTTGGGGGGTGTCCATTGACAGAATCATCGGTGTAATGAAATAGAGGACACACAAGGCCCGGATGGACTGGGAGCGCGCTTTTGGCGGAGCTCCTCAGTAATCAGATGGAATAGTAAGTGGAGTTTCCGATTGTTACGTGGTGTGTTGACAAATGCATACTGGACAGCAAGTACCTCGCGCATCTGACTGGCCGCACGGAGTATTATGAGCGGGTGAAGGCCTTCTCACTCTACAGCGAAGCGGCGTTTGACTGAGCGCTGTACAGACTGAGAACGTGATGCGGAAAATGTACGACATCACTACCGGTATATTTCCAACTATGTGGGATATCGATACGGGCCTGCCGAAGAATAGTACGCCTCCTCCTTTCCATCCCCAGATTGCAACGTTGACGTCTCTCCCGCAGACCAGTTCTCCGTCGGCGCATTTGCCGACAGCGCCCACGAGTACCTTCTCAAGCAATGGCTCGTAACCGGACAATCAGAGCCCAAGACGCGAGACCTCTGTACGTACTCTACATAAAACCCAATCAATATTCCTCCCCTGCACTTCCAAGCACTAACGACTCTCACTCCCTCCTACCACCCCAGACCTCCGCTCCGCCAACGCCATCATCCACAACCTCCTCTACATCACGCCCACCCGCCACCTGCTCTACGTCACCGACACGCACGACGGGATCCCGAGCCACGTCTTCGAGCATCTCTCGTGCTTCCTCCCGGGGCTCCTCGCGCTTGGCGTACACACCCTCCACCTCCCTCCGCGGGAGAAGGAGCTGCATACGTGGGCGGCCGAGGGCCTCGCGTATACGTGCTGGATGACGTATGCGGACCAGGCGACGGGATTGGGCCCGGATGAGTTGCGCATGGAGAGATGGAAGGTGGGGGACGCAGCGGGGAAGTGGATGAGGCATGTGGAGGAGTGGGAGAAGGGAGGGAGGAAGGGCGGGGTTCCCCCGGGCGTTGGGGAGGTCAGGGCAGAGGTGAGCGGGAGGAGGGACTATTCGGTCCAGAAGATGTCGTATTTGTTAAGGCCGGAGGTACGTGTGTGAGTGAGTGGGTTGTTGGAGTTCTACGCTGAGAGTGACGTTTGTAGACTGTGGAGAGCTTTTTTATCCTTTGGAAGACGACTGGGGAGGAGAAGTGGCGGGAAAGGGGGTGGTGGGATGGGTTTTTTTGCCTTTGTGATTCTGGCTGATCATGGTTTATCGCTCAGGTCCGTATTCGAGTCGATTGAGAAGCATGCACGGACGAAGTATGGATATGCTAGTATCGCCAACGTGGACGATGTCCCAGTGACACTGCTTGATGAGATGCCGAGGTGAGCGTCTGTACAAGGATCATTGGTATGACGTTGAACTGACAGTGACAACGGTGCAACAGCTATTTCTTGGCAGAAACGTTTGTATTCCTTGAATTTCTTTTCTTTGTGCAGCTGCTGATGCAGGCTTTGACATTTACAGGCTGAAATATCTGTTCCTGCTGTTTACTGATAACGACATTATACCCCTAGATGACTGGGTCTTTAATACCGAGGCACACCCAATTCCCGTATTTGATTGGAGATCTTGGGAGAAAGCATTGTATAATATATCCTCATAGCTGCATATACCATAATCACACTTGCATTGGATTTCATTCAGATCCCATAGAGCCATGGATGACCGTAACTGTGTTCCATGATTAAGTGTCCATTACAGCGTACAAGTACATACAGATGCGGAGCGTGACGATGACAAAACAAAGATGATGCTGTAAAGTAGGTGTGAATGCGGGTCTAACACCACGATAACCATGGTAGTCACCTAATCTAAGTGCGATAGACAGGATGGTCTCAAACCATATTCTCGGTCTTACAGAGCTCACAGACACTCCAGACGCCGTCCTTCTGCATCCATATCGCCGATTCCAGACTGCCTTCATCAATCTCGCCCCTGTCAATGAGATCAGAGGCATCCATGATGGCAGGGTACGCGGACACCCAAAGCTCGTTGGACATGAAAGACGAGAAGCTCGCGTAAATGAGATACGGATCCATCGAGCGCGCAACGAACCGCCGGTATTGTTCAACGCACTCCTCCTCGGACAAACCCCTGTCGAGTATAGGGGGTCGGCGGAAGACGACCTCGGTCGGGCGGAATCCGTAGCGGATGCGGAGACGACACTCGCCGAAGAGGAAGGGGATGGTCGTGGTAGTGAGGATGGAGTAGATCGCCCAAGCAATGATCAAGTCCTGCGTAACGTAGAACGCTATTAGGACGGGCGTTTCGAGGGGCGTGAAGGCGTCGCGAAATATAGTGGCGGAGATGAGCCATGCTATCGCGAACAGGAGACAAGAGTTCATGATTAGCCCGCGGCGAAATGCATCCCTGGTTAGAGGGTTTGGCAAGTGAGTGCTTAGGTCGGCGGAAAGGGGGATGAAGGAGACCTTTTGTGGGTTATAGGCGATTTATCTAGATGGGTTATGAAGCCACTGTGTCCTGCATCGTCGTGAATGGTGAGAAGCTGGGCAAGGGGGAGCTGGACGGGTGACAGATGGGTGAAGTTGAGAGACTTTTGAGGTTTGGACATGGTACTTAGGTGGAGAGAAAGAGTGTCGTGAGGCATGTTGTCACTCCACCAAAGGACAAGGACAACGCGATCATGGCGGCAGGCAGATCATCTGAACAGGCGCGTGTTGCCGATACAACACCGTTAGTCACGATCGTGACACCTTGATCAAGCGCATCACGCCGCACCGTGACTGCTCAAGCCAGCATCCCTCCAAATTTCACGACCAATCGCCTTTCTATTTGACAACCACGGCAGATGGTCTATCACAACCTCAAAGGTTCAGTCTCCGTATCGCATTCTCTCATTTCGCGTCCTGATTGTGTCTTCAGCCCTCATCAAAGGTATCCGCTCATGCAAGGTTACTTCACCACTCCTTGTTTCTTTCTCATCCGTCATCTAATTTCCCTTCGCCGTACACCAGACAGTGGCAGATGAGCGCGCTCTCATTCAACAAGAGTCTGCGGCAATCCGCGCCTCTTTCCGCGAGGAGGACTCGTTTCAGCGGCACAACAACATCGCGAAACTGCTGTACATCCATATGCTCGGATCCCCAGCCCATTTTGGCCAGATAGAATGCCTAAAACTCGTGGCGAGTCCTCGGTTCTCGGATAAACGCCTAGGATATCTGGGAATTATGCTGCTGCTGGATGAAAATCAGGAGGTGCTGACCTTGGTTACTAACTCCCTCAAGAAGTGCGTGTTTGTGTCTTCCGATGGCTGTCGGATATTTCTCAGCTCAAACCAATGCAGTGATATGAATCATTCCAATATGTATGCGGTGGGTCTTGCGCTATGCACCTTTGCCAACATCGCGTCGGAGGAGATGTCACGCGATCTGGCCAATGAAATCGAGAAGCTGCTCGGATCGAGCAATACATACATTCGGAAAAAGGTCAGCTCTGCCCTGGTATACGAGTTAACCATGACCGACACCATACAGGCTGCACTTTGCGCGTTGCGAGTCATCAAGAAGGTTCCCGACATCGCGGACCATTTCATCAACAAGTCCAAAAATCTGCTCACGGACAGAAACCATGGTGTCCTGTTATCGTCGATCACTCTTGTCACGGAAATGTGCCAAATAGACCAATCTGTACTGAACGAATTCCGCAATGTACGTAGTGTCTCTTGCTGTCATAACAATGTCTCTGAGCGCACGGTACACAGGCTGTGCCTCTGCTCGTCAGAAATCTCAAGTCCCTGGTCACCACAGGCTACAGTCCGGAACACGATGTATCTGGTATCACGGATCCCTTCCTGCAGGTCAAGATACTACGTCTGCTGCGCTTGCTTGGAAAGGGCGATCAGCAAGCGAGTGAAACCATGAACGACATCTTGGCTCAGGTGACTTACGCACGTTCTGCTTCATATAATGCACCAGTTCATTTAGTCGTAGGTTGCAACCAACACTGATTCAAGCAAAAACGTCGGAAACTCCATCTTGTATGAAACTGTGATGACCGTCCTGGAGATCGAAGCAGATACTGGCCTTCGTGTAATGGCAATCAACATCCTTGGCAAATTTCTGAGCAACCGTGACAATAACATCCGGTGAGGGACCAGCGATCACGAGCCTGGTGTTCCCAATGACGCTGACTCTGTCTCCTTCGCTTCAGTTACGTCGCTCTGAATACCCTAAACAAGGTGGTTTCGATGGACACGAATGCTGTACAACGCCATCGCAATATCATCCTCGACTGTCTTCGCGACGGAGACATTTCGATCCGGCGTAGAGCCCTGGAGCTCTCGTATGCACTGATTAACGAGCAGAATGTTCGCGTCCTGATCAGAGAGCTGCTTGCATTCCTGGAAGTTGCGGATGATGAGTTCAAGCTTGGTATGACGACGCAGATATGTCTGGCCGCTGAACGATTTGCGCCCAATAAACGGTGGCATATAGATACCGTTCTCCGCGTCCTCAAACTGGTTTGTGTTTCGATATTCTGTTACATCGCTTCTTATCAAAACGTGTTTGTGTAGGCGGGTAACTTTGTGCGAGAAGAGATACTTTCAGCATTCATCCGGCTCGTGGCACATACCCCGGAACTCCAGGCATATACTGCGTCGAAGCTGTACATGGCGCTCAAAGCAGACATCTCGCAAGAGTCACTGACGCTAGCCGCTACTTGGATCATTGGTGAGTACAGTGAGCTCCTGATGGAAGGTGGGTTTGTCGACGAGGAGCAACCGAAACCGGTGAGTAGATGCCTCCAGCTTGCATGCAGATGTAGAGCATCAGCTCACACCAGCTATTCTGTATTTAGGCAACTGACAAAGACCTTGTGGACCTGCTTATCTTGATCATTGACTCCCCGTATGCAAACTACTTAACGAAGCAATTTGTGCTTGCCGCTGTGACCAAAATATCAGCGCGGCCCAGGACTTCTGTTGCTGAGCAAGATCGGATTGCGGAGCTGCTCGCCCAGTATACGACGAGTCCTGAGCTTGAACTCCAGCAGCGGGCTGTGGAGTTCGCCAGCCTCTTTAGCTTGGGCGATTTGAGAGAGGGCGTTCTTGAGCGGATGCCGCCTCCGGAGTTGAAGGCTACTGTTATGGGTGTTGGTGAGTTGTTTCCCATTTCACAAGAAACACAATCTCAATGAGGATCATTCCGTCAAACAGTCAGTGAAAACAAACCTGTTGGTTCGACACAATCGAAGGATGTAAGTATGAGCAATCATCATACATAATACCTCCCTCACACACGCTCTCTCCAAAGGCTGATCTTTTGGGCGACGAAATCATATCGACACCAACACCCGGCCAACAAAAGGCCGCAACAAACAACCAAGATCTCCTTGCAGAAATATTCGGTTCATCAACGCCAATGCCCACACAGGCCGGCACGTCCTCCTCCCCGCCACCCCCTTCACAACGCACGACCGTCGACGATATCCTCGGCCTCTTCGGCTCCGGCACCAGCCTCAATACCCCCGCTGCAACAACCTCGACATCTCCCACTCCCGCCTTTGTCACGCCCGCAGCGGGAATCTCTGCATTCTCGCTACCACAATCCCAATCCCTATCCCAATCTCCTCCAGCGCCTGCGCAACCCCCCGCTGCACCGCGCCTTACATCGTATCTGGCGTACGACAAGCACGACCTCAAGATCACGCTGACGCCGCAGACGTCGTCGGCGAAGCCGGGCGTTGTGATGATTTTGGCGAGGTTCCAGGTGACTGGGGGGAATGTGGCCACCGGATTGAACTTCCAGGCTGCCGTGCCCAAGGTGAGAAAATTTGATGATGTAGATCAAGGATCAATTTACTTATACTCTCCTAGTCACAACAACTCCAGATGCTGCCGATGTCCAATCCGAACATCAATCCGGGGTCTGTAGAAACACAACAGATGCGGGTGGTTGCGCCAGTAGGTGTGAGTATGGGCACGATTAAGGAAACACTGGGTCACTGATATATTTTCAGAGCAATGTCCGGCTACGACTGCGGATATCTTTCTCCATTGCTGGTCAGAGTATCCAAGACCAGGTTGATTTCGCGGGATTCCCGCCAGGTCTTACGGGTGGCGGTCCATGATCATGAATTTGCGCATACTGTGCCTTCATATCCAGTTCCCTCTTTTGTCTCCTTAGAATCTTTCATTGGGAATATAATAAGCTCTGTTCGTACACAAATACACAACAGGATCCAATACCGTATAAGTAAACCACTATCTTAAATGAAAACCTGCAGAGGGTGCCTATCATAAACGTTCTGCCCTTCACTCAACTCCCCAAGGTCCGGGTAGAACGGCACCATGGCATCCTCGGCACCCAGATACAACGCATTGTAGATGCGCCAGTACACCTCCCGGACCTTCCGTGCAGGATGGAACAGTCCCTGTAACACGTAACTCAGCAATACACCGGGGCCTAATGTGACGCGCATCGCTTCAATGGCATCCATCACGGCACCGATGACGTGGGGGGACGTCTCAAAGCAGTTGGGCCACACGAGATTCATGAGATGCAGCATGGAATCTTCGCAGCCGAGGCCAGCAACGCCCAACGCCAAGTGCTTCACGATAGTGCTGGCTGTTTGTCGGTGGACGAGATCACGGTCGGTGAGGGCGTCCTCGAGCATGGTTACTACTGAATCACAGTAGTAGGCTGACTGTGGACCGACGTATTCGAATACGAAAGAGAGGGCTTTCAAACAACCCGTCCGGACGTTAAGTTCCGCCGTTCGATATTCGTTCAAAATTGCGGGTATACATGTGAAAGCTATGAACGAAGATGATCAGCACACGCATAATTGATTCCATTGGGATCACATACGTCCACAAGTCTCTGCCACGATGGCAATTGCGACCGTACTACATACACGACTCTGACGTTCTTGAACACGTAGATTCGTTAAAAGGACAGAAAGGACATCCTGGGGGCCCAAACTCTTGGCAATGTAACCAAACGAGTTCACTGCTGCTCGGCGAATTCCCTTCTTGTGCGCCTTGAGCAGGTCAAGCAGTTCAAAGCAGATTCGCATCCACTCGCGGGCGGGAACGAATTCAGCACCACGATCGGCTGACGAACCAAAGGTCAGCCTTGAAGAAATCTCCTCATGTCTAAAGACTCACCGATACGGCCAATCAAGTTGATAGAAGCCTCTTGCACTTTTTCGTGCCTGTTTCGTAGAATAGGAGTCATTCGAGGTACTAGGGGACCATGATGTCAATTCTATATTCATATCAATAGATGAGAACAAGCTAGAACTCACGAAGATCTTTCACCGGTGGGTTCATTTGAGTCATACCGACAACATTTGCGATAGCCCCTTCAGCGGCGATGATGCTACCAAGTGTGTCAGGATACTCCTCTCCGAGCTGCTCGAAGAGGACAAGGCCAAGTTTGCTCAAAAGCTGGTCTTCTCCGCACTGCTTAATGACGATTGCAAGACGAGTAGTCAAGTCAGCTGCCTGTTGGCGAACTTTGGCACTCTTGTTGTTGAGGCGCCAAAGGATCGTCGAGACAATCTGTGTCAGGTATGGCTTCACTCGGATGCCAAGGGCATTGACAACCGTTCCAAAGCCATCCAACATGACCTGATCCTCTGTTGTCTGCTCCTGGAAAGAGTAGATAATACCATCCACCAACCTCACCTCCAACCTTTCGTCGATATCCGATGCTCCCAAGGTGGCAACTACCTTTGTGATCGTCTCCATGACCATCTTTCGGTATGGTTCTGCTTCGTCCTTGAGCTCATTGACGATCCTCCCAACGATCTCCGAAACACCAGCCTTTTGGGCAAGTTCCACGGTAGTTTCGACGACCTGGCGATAATTCCGTCGATCGAGCGCCATACGGCGAACCCAAAAGGCCTTGAAGAAATCAGGAAGAATGTCCTGCTTGATGTAGGCGGGCGTTACTCCCTCCGTCGCCGCACACTGCTTGACAACCTTCAAAACGATCTTCTTCATCTCTTCATCTGACGTTTGGAATTCCCGGATCAAAATAACGGTGACTTCCTTCGTGTAGTAAGAGGCATATTCAGGATCCATAAGGGGGATGATGAAACCGATGGCCTTGAGGAACGCAGCCAGGCCTTTACCACGGTGCAGACGGATACCCAACCACAAAGGCTTCAAGACATTGTCGAACGACTCGATACCGTAGGGAGCAGCAGCCTCTGCAAGAGCGGCTAAGCCAAGGGCTGTCATCGTCCTGACCTTCTGTTGTTCATCTGACAGACCGTGGGCGATACAGTCCACCAAGTTCCGGAGATGGGGCAGCACTGCACATCCCATCATGATGGCAATCTGCTGCACGATACGGATACCGGTGTGTCTTGCCTGCCAGGACTTCTTAGACCGGCAGACAGCTTTCAAGAATGGAAGAAGGGAAGGGATTCCAAGCGCAGATGCAACAACTGAAAACGCACGCGCAGTGGTATTGCGCACGTATTCATCGGCGTGATCGATATCGGGACGCATGGTGGAGATCATATGCGCAAGACCAGCAGCCTTGGAGAGGTTGGATATAATTTCGCGACCTTCCACGCGCGCGTAATAATCCTCATCAATAAGAAGAGGTTCGATGACAACGAGGATTTTGTGCACGTAGGGACGAACGAGATCGTCGAGCTTATAGAGCACACGGTCAATGACCTTTACCAAAAGATGGCGTTCTTGATCTTCAAGTGTGCGCTCCATAAGAAGAGGGAGGATCTTGTCGAAAAGAGGACCCGCTCCAAATTCGCGGGCCTTATCGGTAATTTGCCTGAGAGCCGTTTTACGAACAGGAGGAGTACCATTCTTGATTTTAAGAAGAAGGCGCATAATCTTCCGCTCTTTCATCTCCTCCACCGACAACTCGGTTTCATCTTCTTCTTTCAAAATTTTAGCGAAATATTGAGCATCCTCGGCTTTGAAGAAAGCAAGGTTTCCAACTCCCGGGATTTCAGTGGGCAGCTCAGGCGCCAGTCCCGCAGCTGCAGCGGCGGCAGCAGCATCAGAGCTTTCCTGGATCTGGAAGCCTCCAACCTCAGTGATAGGTGTAGCCATGAGCTTGCGAGGAGCGACCATAGGTGCATAGCCAGGTGGTGGTGTGACGATGGCATAGCCAGTGGTGGGGAGAACGGCGTCGAGCTCTTCGTCCGTTAGGTAGCGATTGTGCTTGTCCTCTTGCATATATCCTGGTGCATTCATGATAATTTGGGTCATGGGAACGTCCACGTTGGAGGCGACAGGGGTTTGGTCCCACCTAGATCGTTTGGGCGTCTCTCCCACATCGACTTCGGCGGGGGTCGCATCCCACCTGGACCGACGTTTCTTGGGAGCAGACGCTTCCAAGGCTTTGTCGGACCACTCTCCAGTCGACGGCCTATTTGGATCTATGTTTTCATCAGAGGGTTCGGATATGTCCCATCTGCGCTTGCGCTTCGTGCCAGCAGACTCCTTGTCGGCCTTGGCAGCCATCGCGAGGTCCTTCGCAGCAGCAAGTTCTCTCGCAACGTCTACGAGTTCAGCGGCGGGCGGTGTCTTGTCCAGGTCCATTTTCATTTTGCCCTCCTCCCGATCCTTCCTCTCCTTCTCTTCAATGGCTCGCTTCACCCGCACCTCCTCCTGCTCCAATCTTGCCAGTCTCATTGCATCCTTATAACCTCCCTCGACGTCTTTCCCATCTTCACCCTGCTGAAATGCATCCGCACTGTCAACCGCGACACGTCCAAAGCGACGGTTGTGATAATCGGACTGTCGCGCTGCGATTTGTCGCTTCGAAGCTGTCTCTGCGAAGGGGTCGACATTCTCCTCCTCTGCGAGTTCTGCGAACTCTTGAAGGATTTCCTTCGGAGCTGTATACGAGTCTATCAATCTGGGAGACCCGGATGGAGACATTATACCTCGAGAGTAAGTGTTGGGGCAGTGGAATTCAAGCACAAGTCTGTCGTCGGCGATAATTCTGGATGACCAATGTCTCTTTCCGAAGTTCCCACGCCACAAACCCTATAAGACCCACGCTTTTTTTCTTTTCGTCACCCACAAGCCGAGTTGTATCTCTCTCTTCTCCAGCTGGTGAGTTTCGGCTTCTGTTTTTCTTATCATGATGATTTCTTTGCCGCCCCAGTCGTAGCCTTGCGCGTTGACGATCGGCAGAGCACACAGCCAAATCGTTGCACCACTGATTCTTTTT